>JAUUEB010488110.1:0-10810 GCA_032362205.1 Clione limacina | reverse complement strand
TATTCTGTTTTGTTGCTGTCATTGTTTTTGTGAACAAGGGTTTTAATAATTATATATTTTCACAATATTTTCACAATCTTTTTGACATGTCAATTATGTCTGTGTTAAAATGAGGCCATGCTCTTGCGAATAGAACTGAGACTATTTTCGAGAAGCAGGTCTTGCCACATTTTCAACACAGAAATGATTGAGATGGGCCAGTCACAAGAGATACTGATTGAAACAGACATAGCTTCTCCAATGTATATTTGTTTGCAATATTGAAGATATCACTGAATGCATAATGCGTTTAGCCGTCAACATTAATTATTTCGTTAGTTATAAGTTGTAGCGGTCTACTGATGGCTTTGATTCGTTTTATTGCAATATTTGTACATTTTGCTGTTAGCTGTTATGTGTTTTACACCTCTTGCAAAATATTAGACGGGGGATCTAAGACAGCTGGACTCTTAGTCATGTTGTATTCCAATCAGAAATTTCTCAATAGTAAGCAACGAACTTTTGACTAAAATGTTTGATACGGGGAAATTATTGTAAGTATTTTGTTAGCTTGATTTTAAAGAAGTTAAAGAGAAACGCGTATCACTCAAAGGTTGGTAACAATCAATATTTCTTCGCTACATTGTAGCACTTTACGCCGAGACAACTCACCTACTTATATATCCTACAACTTATTAAAACAAGAAATGTGTTTTTTACGGGTTGAGACTTCAGAGACAGACGCTCTAACAGTTTAACAATATAGCTGGTTGAAATGAAGTATATATCATATGCTTACATATATGTTTGCGACACAATTATATCAATACATAAGCCGTATATATCTAGAACGGGGGGAAAGAACGCAAATAAATGCGTTTGATTCGAAGAAACTATTTCCAGACACAATAGTTTAGCAGCACAATTCAGCACGCTGTAGACTACTTGAAGGTTGTGTAACCGGTATAAATGCTCTTTGAGTGCTTAACATCGCTCACTGTCCATTACATAAAGGTCATCGTTAAGCATGAGAGATCAGTGACGACAGACTATTGATCTCATGTCAGACTTTTGAGAACATCAGTAAAAAGTTGACACCGGGTTTGACATTTCTCATTCAATTAAAACTAAGATCACGCATCTATGGGTGGCATGGTGATGCTAAAAAGGATATCTCAGTGATCCACTTGACATCGATTGATTTTGCATCTAAAGTATACGTCAATTTTGACCCTTTTGATACAGTTCTAGGATAAGGAAGTTATTTTCGCATGTGCGGTAAGCAACGTCACTGCAGAACACGATTATTATTCTTGTAACCTTTCCATCGATCCTTTTGTCATTCTGGATAACAAGTTAATCGTTTAATCAAACCGACCGCCGACCACCAGGCAACTATATGTTCTTGACAAAAAAAATCAACTTATCAACTGGCAAGTTATATTAATATACTTTATTTCCTGTCCGACCCGTAGCTAATTCCTAGATTAAAACGTAGTATTTCATTTCTCAGGACATCGGTAGTCGACATAATGGGGATAGTCCGAAAAATATACTAGGTGCTCAACCCAAAAATAACTAAGAAGAAACCGGTTGGTCTTTAAATAGGAGAAATTAGCTTGTACATATTAATTACTTTTTAAGAAAGAACAAAATGTTTTTTTTAAATATCAAAAGAATAACTCAGTCACTTCGACTCTTAAGTTGATCATCTTTATCTAACAAAAGTGACTAAAAATCACACGGTTTTGTGGTTAAAGATTGTTTGACTTACATTTATTATTCTACAATAGACGGATTAACGACCTCTGTTCTTTGGTGCTCTAGTTTTGACAATGTGAATCAACAACATCTTGTCAAATAAAGAAGACGCTACTAATGAAAAAAATCAAGACACTAAGCAAATGGGACATAGTTACAACTAAAAAGACTACAGAGAAAACTTATATATGTAATAAATACTTTATTTTATGGTTGTTGATATATAGATGAAGGGCGCAAATACGTTTCAGATATAAGCAAAAGAAATGTATTCCAATAAGAAGACTGATGTATACATCATAAACCTAAAATATATTCGGCCTAAAATATAGAGGCGTGAAAAACACGTACCTTAGAATTACGTCTGCATGATACCAGTTATGGTTATCAAGCAATATTCCTGAAATGGAGGATAATCACATAATTCACCGTGTTTCCATCGCACTATTCTTGTACGTCCATAGTAATAACTGTGTGCACAAACAAACTCGACAACTGCATCATCGTATTTCCCAACTACAATAAACAATCTGCTACAGAGGTATCCATCTTTCAATCTGACGAATTCATCAATGTATATGATCAAACTAACAACATGCTTATAAAACATATTAATTTGAGAGATTTTACCACCACCTCCCCAGCCACCTCCCCAGATACGTCATTGTTAATTTTTTTTCTCCATCACAACAGCTTAACTTTTGTGAATTTGTTTGTAACAGGCTTAAACAAATCATATCCTTCTTGCAGTCTTACTTGTTCAAACTGCTAACACTTTATACAAATGTATGCTTAATCTGAACATAACCATGACTCCCAATTTGTATTGTTGTTTGTTTACCACCCTTATCCTTAAAAAATTACTATTTTAGATAAGCTGATGTCTAGTAACCAGTAGATCTCCTTGACTTAAATATTGTCAAGTTCTTTCTTTAGCCTTCATGTCTTTCACTTTAGCTGACTGTTTTCAGCAACAGTTCATGTAACGCACAGGCGAGTTAACGAATAATCAGTTGTTACGAACAAACTATTATTCATCCCTCTTCGTACCGACACAAATATTTTCTTATATCGAACCACGATTTCAAAGATATATAGACAAGGGTTTATTAGTCTGGCTTTGTAATGCTGCAAAAATAAGAGGATGTATATATGAGAAAAAAAGCAGAAGAACTGACCAATTCCATCAAGGTCCCCTGATTTCAGAGTTTTTATAAACAAACTCAGTTATAACTAACATTTCTTACAAGCATATTTCATGTCCCTAGTGATTTCACCAGTACTTAAAATTAGGGTTATGATTTCATCTGGAACTCAGAGGTAATCTCCCTGGTGTGTCTGTACTGCTTCTAAATCTGCCACCTTCACCCATCCCTCGTTATGTCTTTAAGGATTGATGTATACATGTTAAAATTTCTTTGTGCCTTACGTAAGGCTTTGTTGGTGGTGTATTACTTCTTGTTTGCTTAAGTGATTTTGTGTGTGTTCTAGATGGGTGTCTTTCAAAAGGCAGCTTGCTGCCTGACCTATCTTTGTGCTGAATCTTTGTACTTTTTTGTCATTGTTTGAAGTAAATATTACCTTTCCGTCACTATTGTACTTTCAATTATTTCTTACGTTTTACACGTACTTGTATTTCTTGTGCTTCTTTAAACTACCCACTAAGAAGTTTTATACCATGTATACCTTTATGATTTACTTGTCATTAATGCATTTTTTTAAATGTGTTTTGTGGCGGGACGGACTTCACAACAAACTGGATGTTTAACAGTATTATGTACTTATTTTGACTCTTAAATCTAATGGTGTTTTTTGGCACTTTCATGCTGCACATTTCATGCCTACCTTAGTTTTTCAGCATTAATGTAGCCAATTTCAATGCAAACTATATGTGAGTTTTGCCTTTGTGATTTTACCGCAACTGGTGTGTAAATGTATTTGTATGGGTACTGATACAAAAACAATTTTAGGACTAGCTGTGGCGTATGTGTGATAGAATACGATTGCCCCCGCTTGTTCTTATAGATATGAGTGAGCGCTTCATTTTTTTGTATCCCATTTCGGTAAGAAATGAACACAAAGTTAACTATTTGAACAAATTGGCAACACTGACATCAATTTTGTATTTGAAATTAAAGAACATTTGACAACCGATTTCTCTGAAATCCCCCGGGAATCAGTTTTTGTGAGTTTTGAAGACGGCAATATTCCGTTATTGTATAGATTCATGACTCGATCGTCGAGAAGATCATCTTCCCTTTCATTAAAAATTAACTTTCTAAAAATTGGTTGACATTTGACAAAGATAGTGCCATTTCCTAAACATATCAATAAAGATACAGTTGTTAACCTTTATTATACTCGCTTTCTTGTCAAAGAGAAAAAACTTTTGCTATTTTCGCAAAGGAAGCATTCAAATATAATCGATTGAAAATAGGACCTAACGCACGAGGTGTTCACAAGCGGTCACCAATCTAAGTACTTACCACGCCCGACGTTGCTTGACTTCGCTGATCGGACGAGAAAAGTATTTTCATGGAGGTATGGCCGTAGTCTTATTGATTCACAGTCAATAATCAAGAACCCTTGTTAAACGGATTTGTTGAGTCAAAGTTTACAATGCGCTAACAAAAGACAAAACGACCGTACTGCAACTGGTTACTGGTCACCCTGAGCAGATCAATGAGGCTTCTGGTAACTTAATTCTCAACAATATCGCAGTACTTTGACATTTTACATATACGTCGATTTCATTCTAAAAGATGGTAAACAAAGTCTGTCGTCAGTCTTAAGATCCAATCAGTGTGGCCGCATAAACTGATTACAGACTCGTTCTGAAATACGAGAAGCGTGTTATTCTATTTGACTGTTTTTCATGCTACAGTGATAGATAATGAATATTCCACTGGAATAAGGTTAAGGTCATGTTGTAGAGACAAACTTCGTCTTAAACTGTTTAGTCTTCTATGATTTACCAAATATATATATACTTATTAATGCTGTATCAATCTAAAAGAAACTAACAAAGTCAAAGTTTAAGATACACCAGAAGTAGATTTTGACATAAAAACAAAAACATTACTGACATTTGCGTTTGTATTGAGATCGATACCAACAAGGCTGAACATATGTACCAGGGTGACTCTTATTATTTGACATTTGTTTTCTAGTTTGCGTCACGTTTTTCAACTAATTATAATTTAACTTCAAAGGGGTAACTCAGGGCTACACATATCACAAGCACAAACATGTACACAAATCAATGTGAATTATGACTTCAAACAAAATAGTTAATTCTTCGATAATTGAATTTTCATGTCAGTTTTAAATGTAGGAGGCAATTTTTATTATCATTGAAACCTGATAGGCTTGCAACATTAATACTTTACTCGACATGATATTTACTTGCACTTTGTTCAGTGTTCTAAGGTTCTCCATAACATGGTCCAATTAACAAGTTGAACGCTGAAACCAAATTTCAAGTTTCAAGATTTTATTAATGAAGGAGCATATAGAAAAGAAACAAAATTCATAACAAAATCAGTTTAGAATACAAAACAAAGAAAACAAATCAATAGAAAAATATAAATACTTAATACAACTACTACTAAATAAAACATACATATGATGAATACAAACAAAGCAACATCGCGTAAAAGCATTCACATTTTTCTTTAGGGAAACATAACACCTATTTACAGACATGCCACAAAGGCATAAGGCATACACATATCAATGTAGGATACAAAAAAACACAGCAAGATAAGTATAAAAACACAAAGAAACTTCGCAGAATCAATATCAATACTGAATACAACTACTGTTACAGTTGTGGTAAATAACGATAAGTTATAATTAACTTAGAGAAAACAATCATTCCGTAAATGCATTCCAATTTTTCAAAAGGGAAACACAATACAAATATACATATACATTTATACCACATAGGCATAAGCATATAAAAAATGCATCACAAAATCAATGTAGGATACAAAACAAAACGACATACACAAGAAAAAAGAAAATACAAAAAGATGAATCGCAGAATCGATATCAAAACTTAATAAAACTAATGTAACAGTTGCTGTAAACAAAATATAATATGAATAATGACACGTACATCATCCCGTAAATGCATTCACAATTTTCATGAAGAGAACGTAAGGGCAAATATATATTTACAGACGTAATACCTTACTACAATGGAATCAAAAATACAGATATTCATGAATATAATGTAAGTAGCTGGGAATTACCTGATCTCATTGGTCATTATTGTAATAAAATGTTTTAATTCCAAGAGCACTGCTTTCTTGTCAGAGTTAAGCAAAGTATAGAACTTAACAATAATTGGTCTAGAGTAAAAATATTTAGGAATATTATGTAATTTTTTTATTCTCTCCATCTATTAAAAGACTACGTCAAAAAACTGATTCACTAATTGAAATATATAAAGATATGATTATTTAAAGACTAATCTAGATTATCGATTATTATGTTAATATACAAGGTATAAGGCAATCGTTTATTTCAACTAGAAAAAATAAGTTCTCGCAGAGAGTACGAGCACGCTCATCAGACACAAGTAACAAAGAACATAAAGCAAACAACTCAAGGGTAATTGCTATGTAAACATATTTTTCAAAAAGTTGGAAGGTTTATAGAAGGTTCCTCCCAACGATGCGTTCACTGCGTAGGAACGTAAATGAAAATCATAAAAGGGACATAACTGTATCAAAAGAAAATTCAAAACAATTAGATTACAGCTTTTAGGGATGCACAAATTAAGCCTGTATGCAAGAATTCAGATTTCTATCTTTGGGGATGGAACCACAGCGTAGTTGCAAAAAATTAACAAAGTCATTTTGCAAAATACCCAAAGAGGCCATAACTATGTTTTTTTTAAATTGATCATTTAAAAAATTGTGAAAACTGATTTTAGATAGTTATTATAAAAGCCTTTTCGCAAGATTTCAGATTCTTAATCTGAAGATGTGACCACAGCTTGTTTTTTGCAAAATTAAAAGATAACGTATAACTAAAAAGTAAATAAGGGCCATAACTCAGTCAATTTATTTCAAATATTTCTGGATTTAAATAGCAGACATTCTATACCCAGTATTTACAATATTACTAAAAAATTAAAGAGATCTGAGCCAAATTACTCGAGTTATCAAGTCAACAGACGCACACACAGACAGACAAGAAGAAAATACACCACTACACGATATAGTTGTGTGTGGAATTAGAGCCATGCGCTTTGTGCTCTTACGCTATTTGTCCATGCCTTTGAAAAAGGGCGGAAGAGCCCGAAATGCAAGACTACAAAGTAAACATATGATTGCTTAACAGTATACGTCATAGGGCGATTCAGAACAATGTCGATACAATTGGTAAAAGGATCAAATAAGTATGGAAAACATAACCAACCTGGCAAAAGTTAACCGAATCGCTGCAGTCGTTATTGAATATTTAAAATATATTTGCTACGTTTGTTTTATTGTATAGCAGTATTTATTTCTGAGACCTTTCTATAATAAAGGAGCGAAGAGTAAAGTTCAGATACTATATAAATATTCAATACACATCTTTAGAAAGAAGGAGGGTATTGATCTGAATAATTTTAAACTATTGATTTGTTGGCAATTGACTGCAAAAATGACATTTTTAAGTTGTTTTTTTCTATCTTTCATTGCTTACATACATTTGTCTTTCTTTTGACGAAAGTATTTTCGAGAAAAAATGACGCACTTTTGAACACACGGGACAAATACAAAAGTGCATTTAACATTTCGTGCTTGAAAATAATAAAATCAGCAGCGTATTTCCACAATGCGACTAGTCAATTAACAAACTTGGCGCATTGTGTCATTTCTTGTCGGAAAGGTTCGAGATGCGTTGTAATTTTGATCACTAGTACATGTTCACTTGCAATCTAAGCATCAAAGTTGTTATCTAATTTTCTCAAGCAGTTTTCCTACACATGTTTGATAAAGTAACGTTCTTTTATTTTACACTAGCGACTTTGTCACGTCGGCGTTGCCCGACTTCCTCTTACAATTAGCTCAAGAGAAGACGAAGAAGAAGAGATTATTCATTCCCCACTGAGGTTCCAATGCATAAGTGATGTAAAAAATGACCAACATGCAAAATAGTTTGAATAAGTAAAGGACGAAGCAGTGTCCAAATGGCAATATCGACATGTGAGGTTAATGCCTGAATGTTATAAAAAGGGTCTCATAAAAAATCGCAAGCGCTCCGCGCCTTCGCTAATAGTGCTCCGCGTCAATATTCCCCCAGTATTGAAAGCCTGAATACACCCCTACATTCGACCAACATGAAAAACAAAACACGCGCCAGGCGCAATTGGTATTAACACTTTGCGCAAAATACCTCCATTTGAATTGAGACGCAAGCATGCAACTCAGTGTATATTGTTATAGATAGCGACTTGGTCGCTTCGGTGTTACCCGATTTCCTAAAAAGTTCCCTTACAGAATAAGAAGAGGAATAACTTGTCAACCCTCCCCCTATGTTTCCAATACATTAAGAATATCAAAAGGACACCTTCGCGCTAATATCCCCAACCCGTTTGAATATATAGTTGGATTAAAAATCGTAGAATGGAACCATTTACAATAAATTTATTCGAAGAACGCCTTTGGTATGTAATTTCTAACGTGTTAAAAGCTCAGCAAAGTACACTTATAAAAACAGAGGTATTTTCGTTTCAGGTGCGTAGCCAGGATTCTGTCTGTCTGTCTGTATGTCTGTATGTCTGATTGTCTCTCTGTCTGTCTGATTGTTTGTCTGTCTGTATGTATGTCTGTCAAAAGAGTGTAATGAAAAATAGAATTAAACACTGTCAAATAATAAGTGAGCGATTTTGTCACGGGTGTCAATCTGTTGTCATTGTGTTGTTTGTCGTCGGCGACTTTTAATTTTTTTCCCTTATCTTTTTCTTGGGACGGTCGCCGATATAGCAATGATAGCTGAGGTAAGGTGTAAGTTGCCGTAAAAAATCAAAGGTAATATGTCTTAAATAAGATTAGAGTATAGGAAACAATCGTAATGGCTTCATTAAATCCAAAGTATTTGGATTTTCATGAATTGTTTTAGTCCATCCCCCATCTATGGTATGTTTGTTATCCTATGTATAAATTACAGCAAAATCCATCCAGATACTTTGGAGCTAAACGTCACGAAAGCAATCAACCAAGCAAGCAAGCTACCAACCATACAATTCAGTGTATATTGTTATAGATGTGTTGTATCTCTCACTCTCTATTTCCCCGCCTTTATTGGCAGAACTGTACAACACGTTCCTAGAACGGAGACTTTACTAGTATCAGTAATACCTTTAAATCAACATCATCAAACTTTTAAAACTGTAAAAAAAATCCAAGGTGAAACTCCTGTACCAGGAGGCTAAGTGTTGTGTGTAACACCTTTCCAGAACTATACTTCATAATATGTGTATTTTGATCCTTAGAAATCAATGAATGCAAAAATCTCACAAAAATCAAAAATTGCATTTATGGTTAGTAGGATTGACCAATTGAAAGAAAATCAAAGTGCTCAGAAAAAATCAGAAATTAACTCATCTGAAAATTGAACACATATTTATGTGATTTGTTTATGTGCTACGTCCTAGTTAGAGATCAAAATTCAGTTGTCCCTAGATATCATCTTCTGACCACTGATTAGCTAACATTTCAAAATGATCGTATCGAAACATTTTAAAACTGAAAAAGTGTGTACTTAATGAGACGAGCCCTATTTAGTTATAGTCAGTTATTAAGGTTGAATTTGTATCGTGAATATATGGTGTTTTATATAGATACTCACAGTATTGAAGTGATAAAATATAATTTGTTCAAATTTATTTAGTGATTTAGTGGACTCATTCAAATGTATAAACATTTCACGAGAATAATTATCTCTTTATTTTGTCATTCGTGCATAACTCGTTAAAGGGTTTATAAAACAACACTTCAATAACATTAATTTTGCGCAAAAGCACAGATATGAATCTGGAGGACAGGCTTTGTCAAATTTAGCAACGTTCAGGAGATTTAAAAATCAATTTCAAAACCTCATATTTTGCTATCAGTCTCGCAAATAAGAGATCAAGGAACAATTTTATGATTTTGTATTTATGCTGTTGATATATGACAAATCTTATCTACTCACGTGTAGCTCAACAACGTTATACCAGTTGTCCAGAAAATAGCGTTATCCATACAACTATTCATAACATTTTTTTGCACGAAACAGCACCATCATTGAAAGGAAGTAGGCAGGGGCCGAGAATATATTTAGCTGCCTGCAAGCGCGAGTTGACCTGCCTGCAAAGTGTAGCCCCGAGTCTGAATATGGATGCCCTATTTATACATTCTTTGTTTGTAACCAACGGTGACAATGTAATGCATAGATAATATCATGACATAAAACAAATATATATAGACTATCCATATACAAATAACCAATAAAATGAATAACTCATTTACCTTTATATCTATCTGTATAACTACACTAAAGAATTTGGAAGACTCCTTGCTTCTTTTAAGTGTCTGTCCACGACCTTTGATGTGAAATGTGATGAAGTGGACTGATGAAAATGCCAGTCGTTACCAAAAATAAGTCTTAATTATCTTAAACCAACTATGTAGCAACAAGAGGATGGGTTTTTTTGGGAGATGAAATTTAGTCTTTCTGGTGTCATATTTTTGGTGACCTTTTAGAAGTTGAAATACCTTTTTACCTATGCCTTCATTGCAGAGCGATTCATAACATTCAGAGCAAACTCATTGAACCGTTTGCATTTTGAGTAGAACTTCTCTTCTGGCAAAAGAGAGAACCACAGTTGCGTCTGAGTCCATTTCTCTGTGGAGTTGCGCTTGACCTCTTCTGCATTCAACATTATAAATGTGACGTATTCGGCTGAGATTCTATCCTTTTCTTCCTGCATCAAAGGATAATGAACTGACTCATATTTTGTTCACTGGCTATGTCGTGCAGATCAGTATATTTTGCCGTATCTAAATTCGACCATGATGTGCTGCAACGT
>JAUUEB010488099.1:0-10810 GCA_032362205.1 Clione limacina | reverse complement strand
ACCTTGGCAAGAAATTACTGATTTCTTTAATTTTGGCTCTAAACACAAAGTTGGCAAACCATGTTGGATAAGGGAAATAATGTCATAAGAATGTAAGCCATTAAATAATCACAAGTTAGTTTCTGCTTCACGTTTTCCTTTGTTGCGGCAAGGATTTAAATCTGATATTCATAGAAAAAACGTACATATCACGTTACATCGAAGTAACTGTAGTGCGCCAATTTATATTTCAAGACACTTGAGAAGGTTGTTTAGTTTAGGAAAAGAACCGCGAATGAAAACGAATTATGAACTTATGACATTAAGCATTAGCTTTCATGCGGGATTTTAAAGTTGATTTTATCAAAGTATGTGGCGTCATGATGTATGGCAAACTGTAAAACCTCTAAAATGCTGACATATCCTCCTGCGTTCTTTTTAGTGATAGTTTCATAAACAACTTTTAAATCGTTATAGATTAACGAAATCAAAAGTATGAATCCGTTGATACAAAGGGAGAAAATGAGTAGCGCAAATCTACAGTCATATTCGTTGAGCCGTTCGAAAGTTATTAAAAAAACGTTGCGCCATTTTACTTTGGACTATAGGTTTATATTTTTAATCTTCAATATATTCTCCGCGACTCTGAATGACTTCTCCCATCTTTAAACGAGTTTTTGTATACCCCTGGGGTAGTACAACTGAGGCTGGCTTCTAAGGTTAGATGTCCAAGATATCAAGAGTAGTAGTAGCGGCTCTAGAACTTTTGGTCAGGGGTGCTGATTAATTAGGTATGCTTAAAGGTCCCCTAGCAGTTCATTATCGATACCGTTTAAATGGTGGTTATAGGGCAAATGCCTCGAAAATGTATATCTCAGCATGAGCATTTCCCCATGATGAGATTATTAAACTATATAACAACTTTATTAAAATTATTAAACGATGAAAAACAATGAGATGCAGTGAGACTTTATCCCACGCCTCATAGAAGACTTGTGCCTTAAATCAGCGCAGTAGACCATTCGGCCACGGTGCCTTGCATTAGCTGGGCGACGAGATTTGAATAGAAATATGGTACTTATCTAAGTTATATTTTAACCTTTGACTTTTTTTTATCTACTTTTGCAAAAAATTAATTTTTTTAATTAACTTTTTGTGTTAAGGTTTTGAAAAGATAAATAACTGTATACAATTCACAAAACATGATAACAAAATTAAAATGTATGAAAGAAGTGATTTACCTAGCTACGCACGCGTTGCATCAATCGGAGAGTACCTCTCTCCGTCTTTGCTGTTGTCTTGACAAAGGTCAAGATTCAGCTTCTTGGCCAATTAAAAGAGAAGGCGAATGGGGGATTCCGCATGTGTGCCGCCGGAACGCTGGCCTGCTATTCTTATGATAGCTGCGGGGTTTCCCTTGATTATCCCACAGCTTTTGACGACATCACGTGACTTACGTGACGTAATCGCTGTAAATATGGGAGGGCTAGATGTGAAATGGCACAATCCCGTTATGGCTACCATGGAAATAACGATATGGTCCATTTCACGATGGGATTCTCTGAACGTATTCATGCCCCACCTATCTCTGGTTTTGATATTTTGTTGCACTTGAAACACATTTGATGAAAAGGAAATGGGGATGCACGGCCTCTGTGCACTGCTCCTGCTGGCCGCCACTGCTAAGACGGTTGTAAATATGTATTCGTTTTTGCGCTACGACAAATAGTTACTTAGTCGAGTACATTTACGGAAAAAGGGGGTAACCCATGAAAAATGACGTCACGACATTAAAAATGTTACTGAAAGACAGATATAATGTATTTCTTGTTAACTTATTTATATTCGTAGCTCAACAAATGGGTACATTGAAATTGAAAACATGTATTCGACGAGACGAATCCGATAAAAATATGTTTGGTGACATTAACTGAGTAATTGACCAACTTCTGTATTATGTACTCACAATATATAGTAATTTATAGGACTTATCTTCTTTCACAGGCAATGTCGTTGCTTTATTCAGCAAATTTTAATCTTACCTACATTTTCTAGATAACTTAGAGTGTGTTCTTAACATAAATAGGATTAAATAAATATATATTTGTAAATTGACTTGTACAGTGGTCACCTTCTTAGAAAGGTCCTAATAATTACGCTACAATACTATATATTGTGATCACATAACACAGAATATGGCCAATTACTCACGTAAAACTCAACCAATATCAACAAAAAGTTTTTATCGGATTAGTCTCGTCGAGAAGTATTGTTATTAATGTACACATTTGAGCTACAAAGATAAGTTACTGATTAAATCATATTTAACTATTTGCTATGACGTCACACTGGTCCTATTGGACAATAACCCAGGAACTTATTGTCGTAGCGCAAAAGCAAATGCATATTTTAATCGTCTCAGTCATACCTTGCATTTGAAAGCATTTCCGATCAATTATGGGCACTTTAAGGTTTTGACCATTGGTCAGTTCTTGTCAAAATTCCCTAATAATGACAGAATGGCATCAGACGGTTTTTGACTCTAGACCTCTTGTACTATAAAAAAACACCAACAAAAATACTTAATACTTTTTCAAGGGGTACTCTCAGATACTGCCAGACTAAAGGCATAATTAATAATAATAACACTATGATGTGCCGTAAATCAAAAGGGACATAACCAATGTTACGGACATTACTAACAAGTAGACTGAGTTGTGTCTCTTTATTTTACAACTGTCATCAACGATATCTTAAAACAGACTTTTTAAGCAGGAAAGAGCGTGCTCCCCAAAAGTCTGTTCTAATTTAGTTTGACAGTATCATTCTTCGATGATATACACCAGTGTTTCCAATGAGAATTTGTAAAAGTGAAGGATTTTTTAATTTGACATAAAACAGACCCCAAAATAGCCATTCAGAGCTTTATCAGGTCATAATGAAGAGTTCAAAAAAAGACAAAATGAAGGATTTACTTCAATTGAAGGACAATTGGAAACACTGATACACATAGAAAGTATCTTTGCTTAAGAACAACAAAATAATATCTTTGTTTTTTTCTTTGTGCGAAAGTGAGCTCTGCCTTAAACCACTCTCTCCAATAGATGGTGCACTGCCACATAAAGAAAGTATAGATAGAACTTTGTGCTTCTTAGGTTGTGATATATGATGATATATACATTCAGACATGAGAAGTGGGTGGTGATAAGTTAAGATATATCGCACAACTTGAGTGCCTTTATTTAGCCAAAAAAATGACAGATACAAATTCAAATCATGAAACTTTATGCCTAAGTGTTTTTTTTTAAATTGTACTTGAACTCAACTTATTGTTACCGTTTTGAAGAACATTTTTCCTTAGCCACCAAAAGTCGAAGTCATCACATTTCGTTATATCTAACATGTGATACTTTATCTCCTTATTTCTGCACTCCTCTGAACAAAAAATAATTCATATACCTGAAAAGGATATCTCTAAATGTTGGTTATCTTGGAAACATGCAGAATGCGTTACTTTCCACAAGGGTCAAGCAGCCTCAAACTGTTTTATCTCAAATGTTTCAGCTAATCTTATCTCACTCAAAGTGTGAATTAAAAAGAATGTGCTTACTATCAGCAGATCCTGCATTTTAAACACTGATTAGATAGAGACAGATATAAAGTTCAAAAAGGTAGCTATAACTTTGTGGAGAAAATGATAATTGACCCACAGCACAGCCTCCAAGTACACACTTCTGTCAGACTTGTTTTAAAAACCTCTTAAATTTGTTCTCAATCTGTGTGATAGACGTTTATTACACATAGATTGAAATTAAACCAGAGAGATCGGCTGTAATATGATATATTTTCAGCTCATACTGAGCAATGTACAATGTTATGAGCCTGAGAGTCAAACTCAAGTCATCCACCTGATAGCCAAAGGCTTTCTGTCGGCTCTTGACCAACATGACTCCACAGTGACTAACTTTTGGTTTCCCCTGATCTCAAATAGAAGAGGCCACTATCCCTTCCATCATGATTTTAGACTTTGTTTATAATAATAGTAAAGAAACCTTCCATTTTGCTATTGCATAGAATATTGATTTCAAATAAGAACCAAAGAAACATCATTATATATATCACAATATATTTATTACATCCATTCTAGTATTGCACATTGTGAATCAACAGTTTATAAACATTCAACTTGTTCACAGATGGAAACAAATGTCCATAGATGTGTTATACATTTTATATTTCTTTTAAAAGTCATTAAAGCCTTATAAAAGTGTTTAGATTGAAACACTACTTAACCATGATTTGTCCTGAAGTGTCATACTTCTATAACATTTTTTTTTAAATATGACAAGAAAGATTGCTTGTTTTTTGCTTGAGTCTATGCTGAAAATTATCCATAGCTATGTGCTCTTGGGAAAGGCATTCAGTCTTTAAAAAATCCAAGCCATGTTTGGGACTGTAGCTTAACCTGTATTACTAACCAAACTCAGGTGTTATTCTTACCAGTATGTCATACCTCATGATGCATTTCCTTTAAAGAGTAACACAAATAAAAATAAACAACATACAAAAATCTGGCATGAGCCTAAGCAGAATAATTATTTGAAAGACAGAAAAGGGTTTAATAACAACCTTGTCACAAAATTGATGAAAATGAAACATTATTCTAATTAAAATGTTCACAGCCTTGAACTATTTTATTTAAAAATATATCAGAATTCATGTCAAAGTTACCTACTTAAGATTTAAAAAGTAGCCCCCTTGTGAGTAACATAAAAAAAGAAAATATAGACCAATAACCTAAAAACAAATTTAACAAGTATACCTGACAGTCCCCCTCTGCAGGTGATCTCTTGCATACTGTATAAATGGTTTCTATTTTCAATGTTTAATTTTTTGTAAAGACATGAGGCTTTAGAACTTTCTAAATGTGATGCCATGTGTATCCGGCCAGGTTTTCATAGTCATTTCTGTGCCATAGGATAATTTTATCTTTTGTTAAAAATCATGTTAATTTTACTTTTACAGTTTTGATCTTTTCACGTAAATACACTTTTAAAAACTTAAAAAGTTGTTTCCTCAAAGCACACCAAAAAAAGCTTTACATTTGGATAACATAAGGAATCTTTTGATCTGAAGCGTAACATCTAATTAAATAATGAGATGGTAAAAAATATTATAGAAGGCTTAAAGATAATCAAAACTTAACAATTAAATTTATTCTGTTGACTTAAATTCACTTATTTTTTATCTTTAAAAAAAATTCACACACAAAGGTGATGGAATCTGGATATCAGGTTGAACCTCAGTAAATAAAAATCACTGTTATACAAAAGCTGGCATGATAGATTGAATTAATTTTCAACAGGTGCATCTATCAAAAACATTTTTAAATCAAGGTCTTTTATGTGATTTAATCAAGATTAATTTTCTTCTCATGCTTAACAAAAGTGTACATTTTAAAAAGAGCAGGAAAACAAGTGATTGAATGAATTGAAAAATGCTAAGATATGATTACAAAGTCATTGCCATTATCACTTGTACGCAGTTTAGTCCTAGTCTAAAAATCTTTAGTTAACAGAGACAATGAATACAATATAAATTTTAGAGTCTTAAAAATAATAACATCTTACATGATGCCTCATATTCAAACTTCAAGCTTAGTTAACAATGAATGTTAAAGTTGAGGCATAGACAAGTGTGTGTGTGTTGACATGTTTTTTCTTCTTCATCATCATCATTTATAGTCATAGTCCATGTACCATGGATCTGATTTACTATGAAATGGCAGCTCTCCACAGATCACGATTTAGGGCGAGATTCCTGTCAACACCTAAGGTCTTGATATCATCCTTTACCACTGACGACCACGATTGAGTTGGACGACCCACTCCGACTTTCCCTGGCACTTCAAGTTCACAGGCCTTTATATATATATATGATATTAAATTATGGTTGAAAAATTTCGTTTCCTATGTACCTTTGGTGTACATGGAAAATATGTCAAAACTCATTTTTAAGTTCTTTAATGAGAAATGTCAGAGTTTGGCTTACATAACAAGCATATGTACTGTTTAAAACCAGAACTGTGTTGTCTAATGTATGGTAAGATAACCTTGCACCTTGCAAATGTGTGCACACCTTTTGAAGCATGTCTATATATAAAATTAATTAATAATGTAATAAACTAACATGACTTTAAAATCTTGACTGCTGATCACCGATTATGAACCTCTGAAAAATGTTGATAATTTCAAACCCTAATGCAAAGTGGAAAACACTTGTTCAAGATAAATCTGACATAATTATTATCTTGTAACATAAAACTACAATTTATACAGTTGACTAATAATAATAACCATAAAGTATTTATAATGTTAATAAATTATTTTGTTATAAAATTAAAAAAATGCATTAATACATATCACAATCTTTAAGTTCATTGTATCACAGATTGTTTGCTTGATTTCAATAGTAGTCATTACAAACTTTCTTGAATAAAAATACATAATATAATACAGTTTAGTCAACCCGAGTTGTTCTCTTTTCCTTATCTATCAGTTGTGATTTTATGCTTGTTTTAACAAGGAAAATAAAAAAATTGTTTATTGCTGTCTGTAAAGAATTAAATGTCTGCTTCATTAAAAATTGACAAAAGAGATAGTCATCAGTTAATGTACATGATGGAGAAAGTATTTCTATCATTGTGGCTTTCAGATAAGCACAAGCCAATTTAAAAAACCTCACACACGTCATATTATTAAACTTTCTGCTCTTTTAGCCACCAAAGAGGATACAGTAATCTTAATTAATAAAGGTTAAAATGCAATCTAAGGTACAATTTATACAATAATCTTAGTATGCTATCAAAACTTGAGATTCAAACCAAAATGAATATTATACCCAGTCACAGAAACTAGCTATAAAATTAAATCAGAAACAAATGAATAAATTAAGTACATCAATATGAAGTGAAAGGTTTCAGTTACTCAATGATAGTTGAAGATTTCAGAAGATACAGAAGCCTTACAAACCTGCAAATCAAATTATGAGTGAGAATGAAATGACAAACTTATGCTGATACCCTATCACCTTCTTTGATCATAATTATATTTGAAAATAAAATATAAGCAAATATGGCATTTTGATTTTTCAGAAAAAGGGACCTGAATATTAGGTTGTAAGGCAAAGAACTAGATCTAGATAGAATAACAAAGCAGAAGCACATACATACAAACAAAAAAGGAAGAGGAAATAGAACAAGAGATAGACAAAACTTGAAAGAGGGGGAGACATGGTTTAAACAGAAATAAGTAAGTGCAGAGTAGGATGGATGCAAAGATGAACAATAGTATTCTGATCACAAATTTCAGCACTGAAGCCTCTCACATTATGTCTCTCCATGACACTGCATAGCTTGTTCTTCGATACAGACGCCTCTTCTCCAACAGGTATGCTGAACTTAAAATCTTGGGCATATTAGTCCACTGATTGTTAAGGATACAACCTTTGATGGTAAGGAACACTTTTTGGAATTTCTTCCAGGCACAGTTATCTTCACTCAGTGTTAAGTAGATTTCAAACGTTGGAGTTGTGGAAGGATTGCCAAATACTGTAGCCAGCTTTTGTGACCTGTCTTTTTCTTTCAACAAAATATTCATAACACAACCATTAACACCACACGGCTCTGCAGCAGACATTCTTATCACATCTTGCGAAATATGAGACATTAGTTCCTGAGGGTAAATTATTCTGCACTTCATTTCCTTCTCAAATGATTCCTTGATTGCAGCTTCTATTTCTGACGTTTTACTGTGACAAGTATTGAGTTCTACTGTATCAGTGAAATCGCCGTAGTTATTCATACTTGGATCTTTTTCATCTGTAAAATATGAAGAAAAAAAAATTAATAATTTTACTGTAGTACAACAATAGTTGAAGGTTAACTATAAAAATGATTATTATTCTGTGAGGACAAAATAATTCGTTTGTGAAAAATCTAATAATAATACCTTCTTGCACTTGTAAAATGACCTTCTTCCTGAATATTCACTTTAACCTTGAACGAAGTCAATTGTTGTTGACTGAATTTTGCGTTAGCGCAATGCTTTTAACACACTCATGTTTTGCGTTAATACTTTGGTGAATCCATTCGCCCAGAGGGCAGCCGCTATCCGTCTTCAGAAGTACAGTTTATGGTAGGACATTTCTTTTGAATTTTTGCCAGGATGATACTCTGAGCAACCACCAGGGGATATTTAGGCTTTTTAAGTGCGACTAGCACCGGGCCTACGTTTTTGATAGGACTAGGTACATGTTCCTGCCTACCCAGGGATTGTGGACATGCAAGTACTGATAATGAAATCTTTTTGCACGAGCGGTATGCACCAAACACATTCCAGGATAGCTTTACACATTTTTTAAACTTAAAAAATGCCTCCATTGACAGGATTGAACCACATGTTTTTCCAGCTCACCGCCTCAAGAGATCAAATATCGCTCTTAAGATCCGGTGACTAGACCACTCGGCCATCCTGACCACAAAAAAATTGTGAAATGATAAAATGATCTAAAAACTTTCCTTAAAAAATATTAGTTCGCATATATTGCATTGCTGTTAAAGCTACTTGCTTTGGTCAAGAATGTAATACAATGTCTTATAATTTTCTGTTCACCTTGACAGCATTAGCGAATTTTAACAGGTGTTAAAGGGTGTTATCCTTTGAAATATTGCTCACATGTATTGATTAAAGAGGAAAGAAAGTTCAAACCTCTCCTTTCTCAGTGTAAAAGAAAATCATATTAAAAAAAATACTTGACCAAAATGTTGATAGTTGCACTATCTTTTAGTTTCAACTTTTCATTCTAAGTTTAATTCTGAGCACAATGAATGAAAAATGAATGAAAAAAAGAGTGCAGTTTCCACATTAAGGAATTAACTATATATAAGGCTAATTCCACAAATACTGATGTCACATTAAGAGACTTGAAACATTCTCACTCTACAAGCAATTTAGTCTCAACAAGAAGTTCATAGGAAGGAAGATGAGCTGTTTCTGCAGTGTAGTTTAGATTTGTTTTAATTTGGTAAAGTCAATGTTTTCTTCTTCTAAAGAAATGGGTAACTGACTTTTCATGGTCATGGTGTTTCAGAAAAAATGAAAAGTTACATACCAACAAGCAAGTTCAAATTCTCTGAATGTATTTGGAATGCAAAAATTAACACTATGGACTAAATAGAGAGTCTACGGTACCATACCAAGGTGGCAATTAGATAAGCATCACTCATAGTCATAACCATGATGGTAACATTAATTATACTTTAACAATAGTATAGTATAGTCTTGTGATTGTGATGATAAGATTATGAGATGGGTGCACCAAAAAATGACAAGCAAGAACGTGAGGTCAGAATATAATATGTTGAAGAGAACAAAAGACAGAATTGATCTGAAAAAAAAGGAGGAAATCTAGGTTAAAGTTAAACAAAATTAAAACTTTTAACATGCGACTTCTTACCTAGTTTGGATTGGTGTTTTTCGTGTTCAAAATCCGTCTCTATTATGGGTGTGTAGTCGTTGTTCTGTTTTGAGGTATTGTCAAACAGAGTTTTCATTGCACCTTTGAGGCGAATTTTTAACGTTTGAGCAACTTCGTCAATCATTTTTGCAACCGTTTCAGTCTGAATCGTCTGGTGCCGGAAAACAGGAAATAGTCAATGGGTGTGTCCTTTCCTCAGATATATTCTCAAGATGTAACAACGAAATTATCAAAGTACAGAAGACTGTCCCATTGTCCCTCTTGTAGATCTTCTTGTTTATAAAGTTTATGATCCTTAGACGGAAAACCTTTATAAAGACTGTCTCTACACCTTCACACTCCACAGTCTGCTGAGTTCAATGATCAGTAAACAACCGTAGTGTCTTTTTATGATAAAGTGTTGACAACAGCTTATCTCTGTGATACTTTAGTATCGATACTACTTTTTGATAAAAAGAGGAAAATGTAGATTTGTATTCACTAGACGAAAAAATGTAAATGGTACAAGGTACGGAAATGTTCAGGTCAGAACAAAGCGATTTTTTTTGTAAAAAGAGAAGGGAGGACGAACAAGATAAGCACGCAGTATAATAATATATGTCTTTGTAATCGACGACGCAAAACACTTGCACTTAGTCATGTAGGGTGACGATCACACCACAAGTTCTTTGTGAAGGTCAAGGTGTGTCACGTTGACACACTTTCTTATCAGAATTTTTTACCAACGTTTTTTAGGGAAATAAGCAATTTATAGACCGAAAATAACGTATTTAATACGACTGATTAAAAACGCCATTTTGTTGGAAGTGTGAAGCATCCTCATACACTTTTAAAAATAAAAAATGATATGAATAAGCAAACACCTACCCCAAAATGTAGAAAGAACAACGACAAACACATCAACTACAACCAGGCGCGTATTCAGGGGGACATGGGGGAAATCCCCCCCATTTGAGATAAAAAATGCTCTAAATTTGCACAATTTTTAAGTAATCCTAAAACTTTCGGACGCTTCGCGGACAGTGCTTTGATAATATTCAAGGTCCCCCCATTTCAAAATCCTGGCTACGCGCCTGACTACAACATATAAAAATTTGATAAACCAACAAATGATATCATCAAACCCTTAAATTTAGATTGTTTCTCTAATTAATAGGAAATAAGGACACCGAGTAGTTTTGACCATCACTTATTTCCATTATTCCTTATGCTTACTTTGTTTTTATTTCCCTTCTTCTTCTTCTTCTTCTTCTTCTTCTTCTTCTTCTTCTTCTTCTTCTTCTTCTTCTTCTTC
>JAUUEB010488077.1:0-10811 GCA_032362205.1 Clione limacina | reverse complement strand
ATATTTATATTGCTGACTCAAAATAAAGATACAAACAATTTAAGTTTAAACAATCAATACTTTATTATCACCTAGAGGGATGTACACTTCCACCAAGTACCACACCTACACACCCACACCCACCCACACGCACACGGGTCTTTTCGGGTGTCTTTTCGGGTCTTCTCGGGTCTTTTCGGGTCTTTTCGGGTGTCTTTTCGGGTCTTTTCGGGTTTTTATAGGGCACTAATTTATACCGAGAAGACCCGTTTTTTCTCGGGTCTTTTCGGGAGTCTTTTCGGCTCTTTTCGGGTCTTTTCGGGTCTTCTCGGTATAAATCAGTGCCGCAAATAGCACACAACTTAATAAGGGCCATAAGTCAGTCTATTTTTCACACATATCCAGCAACAGTTCTATACTTGTTCTATACAATCCTTACAAAAATGAAAGAGATCCGCAAAATGTTACTCAAGTTATCGTGGAAACAGTCACACAGACACACAAACAGTCATACCAGAAGAAAAATATCACTCCTTACAATATAATTGGGGTCGGTGAATAAGACCATTACTCTTGCCTTTGCCATATCATTAAACTGACTTTGAAATAAACACCGATGTATTGACCAACTTCTTACTGATACATTTTTAAAATAAAGGAAATTCGACTATTGACATATCAGTCTTGAGTATGTCTCATTTCGATTCGTTCTTTGACATTTTGTCACCTTTTCAACTCTTGACATTAGCCTTTTTCTGCCAGCCTCGGGGGCTTATGCCAGACATGACATGGCTGTTGAGCCTTCTTTTGCAATACTACACTGGCTGCTCTGACGTATTACTAGTTTTTTACATTTTTCTAGTTCATGTAGTTCCGGCAAATAAAACACGCTGCGTAGCAACTGAGTAGTGACTAATTCCAGGCACCGTTAGAATGCATCCTGCGTATTAAAACAAGTCATACATACAACGTATTACAGAATTATTGTAGAACTTGTCAGTACAAATATTTTCATTGACTTCAACTCTAACACGCACACAAATAAAAAAAAAAGAGAAAGATGGTAATAGTAATTAACAAAGACTAAGGGCGCAACACTACTTCAAAAGTAATCTACCAACATCAATTATTGTCACCAAGGAACGCATGTAATCGTAAGGAACTGTGACATTCATTATGTCTAGTCGTTTCATGCTTCAGAGAATAATGCAACCAATACATTGTTAGCATTGTTACAAGAGCTTAGATAACCTAATTACCTTTCAGTGCGTGTAACTTTGAAGAAGCATCCTCTGTGTTGACAAAAAACTCAAAAAAATGAATATGACATATTTGGTTTCCCGTTGGTGCGTAATTTGAAACCTTGGCGATCTAATAATATCATCAAAATAATTTGTTTTGAAAATGAAGGGTGGGTAAGAATTCGAAGTAATTATCTGTTATTTAATCATACTGTTTAACAAACAAACCATCTCAATACTGAACGTAGTCAATCGACACTCAAACGAAAGCGTTTTTGACTACATCTAACCTAATTTTGACTTGTTTACCTTCGTTTTAGAACAATGTATTTGTGTGTATTATATCTCAAGATTTATGAGGTTTTTTGTGAGGTGGAGATAATTAGGACAAGGAGTTAAAGTAAATCTTCTTTCAGAAACACATTTTATAAAGGCATAGGTCCTATTTGAAGCAGTCTAGAAAGGGGTCTTAGACAAATGAAAAAATATCTTCTTTGATTTATTTCAGATATATTGATGTCTGTTATACACTAATGACAGTTTTAAAGACGAGATGACAGAGGGAATTACAGTGAACAGTATCAGTGGTTTGAATTCCACAACGTTTTTGTCCTCAAATGACTCAAAAACCATGTATGACGTATTTAAAGTCAACTCTTATATGATTGCACTCTACTCTGTGGCATATGCTCTTATCTTCATCATCGCCGTCGTCGGAAACGCAATGGTCATCATCGTGGTCATCATCAACCCTCGTATGCACACAGTGACGAACCTGTTTATTTCTAACCTTGCTGTGGCAGATATTCTAGTTGCTGTCATGTGTATTCCGATAACTCTGTTGGATAATATATTTAACGGTATTTATTATTTCTTTTTACGTTCTAACTTACGGGGTACTTTTCAAAATGATTAACCCTCATGTATTTTTAAAACGTGTAAAGTTTATTGTGTCGTCGTAATGTATTTTATTGTACAAATACCAATTACTTTTGGACATTGACAATTTGAATTAAAACCGTCCCTTTTCAATTAAATATAAATCAAACCTATTATTTATTATGACACCACATTATACACAACTGAAAGCAACATTAGTTGACAGACTAAACATGTCTTGTCTTTTAATGGCAACATAGGTTTGTACAGTTAGCGCTTTAGCACGGACGTCGATTATTCGAATGCATCTGCCTTCATCACCGGGCAAAATGATTACTACGGTTCAGCTTTTGCTCAATTTTTTTTCCTTTGAGTATCTGGGAAACCTGATGCTTCAGGTAATAATTGATATAAAACATGATAATATAGTCCAATGCATCTGGGTGAACAACCGGTCGTCCGCACCATTCTAAAACCTTATCCCGGAGTATCGACCATGAACAAAAAATGTCCACCTATTTTTCTTTTTGTTTCGTTCATTTTTAAAGCCACGCTCTTTCAACTTCTATGTCTGACCGTGTATCTATCCTTCTAGATATCATTCTGTCTCTGTCGGCTAAAAAATGATTCTTAAAAGTTTATAAGTGCATACTGAATTAAGAACAAGCGCGGTTCACAACTTGTAATAAACTCTTAAATGTTAGAATACAATGGAATGAAGAGGGAAAACCTAAACATAACCAAATAAGGCAAGAACAGGACAGAAGACTAATGCGAATGGCCTGAGATGGTCTCTTTAAGCTTGAGCGTCTATTTAAACTTGGAAATACAAGTTTTAAAACGAAATTCAATCATCTCTTTAAAACATAATTACAGCGGAACGTGCTTTTTCGTCTTTAACTCAAACTCAAGTAAGACCAAATATCTATTGCTGCTGCCATCTTATGTGCTCTTGTGGTGCCCTTTTCAAGGTACCTAGTAAAATGCAAAGTATCACATAGGCCAACTCCTAACGAGTTATATCTAAAAGCTCACCTACCATGCCATTTCAATCTCCCTATACCTTTCTGTGCATCTTTTGAATTTTGATCGTGGCTTATCCTGTTTTCCTGTTCCTTGCTGAATTCATTGAAATACTTTGTTAGATGTGATGCTATTACACTTTTTTGATGTATGTCTCATTCATTGCTATATTCAGTTGTTTAATTCATGTACGTTCTCTTATTATTGAATTATCCACACTTTTAGGTTCTGAGACTCTGGTGGTCTATAAAAATATTCTTGATAAAGGACCTTTCATAAGACTTTTTCGCCCATGTCACTGAAGTTTAATGAGACTTACTTAATATTTGAATTAAAAAGCGTTGCGCTTTGTAATTTAAATATTAAGTCAGTCGCATGGTGCGGATTGATATTTTCATGTCATTTCATACTATATTTTTTTTAAAAAGATTATTGAAAATGCAACTGCTTCATTATTTGTTTGTATCATTTTAATCACCTTAGACTTTCTAAAGTCGAACTAAATGGATTATAATGCATCTTTATAATCAAAAATAAACCTTAGCGGATTCATATCAAAAGCATGTGCCAAAAATGATATTATTCAATAATAAGCGTAGACGGTTACTTTTTAATGATAAGACCCGGGGGTAATGTTAATGGATATTTCATTCAACAACAGAGAGTGATCAAAAGAAACTACTGGGATAAAAGCGGTTTAATGCCTATAACGAAGAACGCCTTAAATGATGTATTTGACCTCTAAGATGTAAGAAGACAAAATTCAATTTCCTTCATTTCTGTGTGATTCTTCATACAAGTCTAGGGCCTCTTTTTCTTAGCAAATAGAGGCTTATTTCTTGGTATAATATCGCATTAGGTAGTCAGTTTTCTTTCATAACATGTTATAATGGAAGACATACGGACGCTGAATGTTTAATCCTGAGCAACACCGGGTAAAAGCGCTAGTGTTTTAATATGTTTCGATCAAAAAGAGGTAAGGGTCTTCACCATCACAAGGGACAACACGCTTCATGACATACTTAACTGACCTGATAATGCCTGCTTCTTTCATTGGAAATTGGAAAGACAAGTTTCGGGAAAAGCTTATAGTACTCTCCTTGATTTATCTAGAGTTAAACCCTTTTTTGCGCCATGGAACTTATCTATTTTAATCAAACCTTTTTTATATTTGTCTTCTCTCTTTCAACTAACAAAAAAAGTGTACTGCTAAGACATGAAACCCATATGGTCTTGAGCTCTATTCAAACTGTAACAAGCGTTGAGAAATGTGGATGACATTTAGAACATTGAAGAAATCTTATTTGTTTATACAATAATTCCTTCTCCTTGAATTATGAGTTGTTAATTTTGCTTCTCTCCTTGTATCTTTATGAATTAAACCACATTTGTGAATATGTTTTCTATCATTTTCATTCAAATTAGCGTACGATTGAGTGGGAGGGGTAGGACGTCACTTTAAAAATATAGTTCTTTTGTATTTTAAGTCTTTGCTGGTCTTTTTTTCAAAACTATTATAGAATATACATGAAAGGCTATAAAGTTCAAAACACACTTTCTACAAATTGTATTAAAAAACGAGACTATACAAGATCTTGAAATACACTACATGATTTCTTTCTTTCTCAGGTTGGCCTTTTGGTGAGGTTTTGTGCAAGTTGGCGCCATACATAACTGGTGTGTCTGTGTTTGCTTCAGTATACAATCTTGCAGCTATTGCAATGGACAGGTATACTTTTTACAATATCAACAACGCAAACACTCTTAACACATTTAAGAAGAAACCCAAGCGTAATATCAATAGAAGATTGTTGTACCTGCATTGCCTTGGCTTTGGGATATCAATCTGATAATAATTAACAGCACTGGACATGTTAGCATTGATACTTTATGACGCAGACGTAAATGAAGAAGTTATTGAGAGACTAAATAGGCCGTCTTGTCTTTCTTCGTCGCTTTTAGTGGTAAAACACTAGTTGCACGATTGAAAAAAAGCGGTTGTCTTATTTTGAACAAGAGTACTAAATATAAAGTTTCTTTTAAATTTGGCTTAACCGATAACTTTACTTACTGTACACACTATCCTTAATATAAGACAAATATCTTCTTGTCTTCAAAGAAGATCATTTAACTTGATGGAAATTTATCTCCTGAACTTTAAAAACAGTGACAGTTTCAAACAAACGTAAACAGAAACAATAAGTACAACATGCAACTGCAGAGTGCAGAGATAAAAGCACATGCCCCCTCAGCGGGAAAGTGAAGAAACCAGACACTAATATATCAGGCCACGATCACAATCAAAAAACAAACAGATCCATAACAATACATAGGTGCCCTGGAGAGGGATTTCAAAAGCAGATATTACATACAACCATAAAACATCAGTTTGCAGAGTAGTTTTCCTTGACCGAAAGAGGGGTAAAGAGAATGATTAAAACAGGCTAAAACATGATTTGTGGGCTATAGTCGATGAGTCGTTTTGATGCTTTTCAGCTTCCACTTAGCAGAGTGTCGGCACTTGACGGTCAGCTCTGATCGTTTGTTTAGCGAAGGCTTTTTTGTTAGGATTTCGAGCTTCTCCGTTAGGCATAAATCACACTTTCTGGATCCGCATCTATTGACTGTTTGTTTTTAAAAGGTCCATAGAAGTGCATGTGTGAAATATTTAAGGGTCTTACTCCCAACAAAGCGTCTACTACCTAAATAACGTACCTGAAAATCATGAAAAGACGTAACTCTTTCAAAACTGTTTTGTTTTCACAACATTACACAACAGCTTTTAGGGACCCACGAACTAATGTTCTGTGCATAATTTCTATATTTGACCAAAAAGGAGCAAAGACATATAGCAAAATACTCAAAAGGGCCATAACTCTAAAACATTTTATTGATTGTTCAAAAAATGGATTTAAATAGAAACATTAAATTACCTGATCTATATTATCCTTCCAAAATGAAAGCGATCCGGCCGAAATTACTCAAGTTATTGCGTTAACAGACAGACACATAAACACAGACAGATAAGAAGAAAATATACCACTACACAATATAGTTGTGCGTGGAACAAACATATAGTATCATAGAAAAAACATATATTTTCATTGGTATCTCATGATGTGAAGCCCGCTACTAAGACGTAACTTAACAACGAGATCCGCAATATACAGAAGCAGGCTTGACTTTATAATTGTTATCTATCTTTCCTCAGATTTCTTGCCATCTGCTTTCATCCACGCTGGCGCATTCAGAAAACAGGAGCCTTCATAATGCTGGCTTTCATTTGGATTGCTTCATTATGTGTATTTATTCCATGGGCTATAACTTACGAACATAGAACATACAGAGACGATTCGCCTTTGTACGTGTGTGGACCAATGTGGGATCCGTCTGCAGATAATTACTTTTTCCTCTTTGTTCTTTTTTTAGGAACTTACGTTATTCCACTGTCTGTTGTGTTATTGTGCTACATTCATATCGCATGGAAAGTCTGGCATCGACGTGCACCGGGGGTGGTTGTCGGTAGCTGCTACATACGCCGTTGTAAGCTAAAAGTTGTGAAGATGCTGGTGACAGTGGTGCTCTTGTTTGCTCTGACAAGGGTTCCAATACAGATTTTGAAGTTGGTCAGTGACTTCAGTCTTGTAAATATAGATGAACCGTTTTTAAATACAATCGCTGTGCCTATTGCCCAATGGTTAGGTCTAAGTAATTCAGGGATGAACACTTTCATTTATAGTTTTTTCTCCTGGAACTTCAGAAGAGGCTTCAAAAACCTGTGGTATTGCTTGGTACGGAAAAGAAGAGCAATCAGAGGTACGTCTTTTGTGTATGATGTTTTGTTTTAAGATGAGGCAAATTTTACTTTTTCGATGTGATAATATCATGACCAATTTGCATATGTTATTGATTATTTGACTGCTGTGATCTCTCAAAATCACTGTCACAATCAAGATACAGAAATATATTGTTTTGTATTTCTAATAGTGTTTTTTTTTTACTGTTTATAGATCAGGAGCAACAGTAACAATTTTCCAAGCAAATATAATTTTTTTAGAAATCATAACCCTTTTTAATACATTTGCAGTATTTATATAGCGGCGGCCTTCACGCCATTGACTTTAAGAGCATTCACTGGATTGGACTAAGAAGACCATAAGGTATCATTGATGCAAAACAACTTTAACTATTTGTTCAGGTCATATAAATGATAATGTTTATTATCGTAGCCTAATATTTGGAACTCTCTTTCTATTCCAACAAGAGAGACAAATGGTATATAACATTGTTGGGCAGTTTGAAGTTGGCAGAACAATTATCAGTGCTTGAACTTATCTTTCCTTTTACAGATTTGAAAACAGAGTCGCTACCAACCAGAAAAAGGTGTGTTGATTGCAAAATATTATAACAAAAAGGTTGCGTCTTTACTGCATGCTCAAAATAACCCGCTTCTTTTTCAAATTCATACTGAAATTTGCCGTTACAAAATAGGTTTTAGAAGATCCATAATATGAATAATGAAAGCCATTAGCAAACAGGCAATATAAACGAATCAAATATTTCCCTGTATTGGTTTATGATATACTTGCAAACACGTGTTGAAATAATCAAGACAGCTTATTTTATTACAAGAGCTAAACTTAAGTAGTATCATTAAACATACATCGCACTTAAATGTAAATGTGTTGAGGCATGTATCAGTCTTGATTAAGGTCACTAACTCAGTCAACTTACAAAATAGTGCTTAGATTACTTTCATTTTTGAAAGAATGGTGAAGAACTAGTATAGAATACCCATTTAATGACTGCATTATGGACCTTGTTGAGTTTGTTGCTATACTGTATTTTGAGTTAAAAATCTAAAATATTGCAAATAGGTCTTTCCAGTGATCATCTTATGTTCATCTTTTCGACTTTTCGGGAAATATTGCCCTTTCTTTAATTTACATATGTTCTTTGTTAATTTGGAGAATATGCTGTGGTAACATCGTTAAAGATAGGAATATACAATCGTGCACAGAAGCTGTTTTAGTGGCTACCTAAAAGCCGTAATCTCAAATTTTGAAAACAAATTTGAACAGTGCTAAGTCCCTTTTTTATTTTCACGTATGTCCTTCACGCGGTCGACGCAAAGTTCGAAGTAGGACCCTGGAATATTGCATATGGGCTTTTCGAGTGACATTTCAAAAACAATTTTCTCAAAATCGAATTACATCTGTTTCACATTGTAATGGCCCGTAAGTGTATTGCTATATGTTCTTTTTAATGTGTCAAAAACACTGTGGTCCCATCGTCAAAGCTAGGAATCTGAAAACTTGCAAAAATGCTCTTTCAGTATTTCCCCAAAGGCTGCTTTCTAATTTATTTTGCTTAAATAATATACTATAAAGCTTGGCTTGTTATTTATTTGAGGAAAAGAAGCATGTTATGGTATTGCTATGTTGATACTGGGCTTGTCGATAACGTTAGTTTTACGACAAGTTTGAATTGCTGCACAAAAATAAAGGGTGACCTATTCCATAAACCAGGACACCCGCTAAACCACTCTCTAGATGAAAAAGAATAGTAAATTGATCTCTTAATTAACACTCATGTGATTGTATCTTGTTTTTTTGCGACTAATCATTGCACATGTATGTTGTTGTTTTCTTGCTTTGTTTGAAGTTACAACTTTGCTTATACCAAAGAACCAGCTTTTTCAGAATCTATGGATTCTTTCCTGTTATTATAATTAAGGATATAAACATATTAGTTTATCTAAATGAGTGAAGAGTTAACCAGGATTACACCTCCAATCACTTTTTTGCCCCTAAGTCTTACATTTATAAATGTCATAAACAAGTTATCTTCTGCCCCCAAAAAACGAAACTTAAAGACAAACGACGTGCGTATTTTCGTGAACAAGTTTTGTAACCACCCTCTAGAATGAATATTTTCATCTGAGCCTCAAAGCACATCTCATAGGAATTCTGAAGAGGGAAATAATAAGGAAGGAACGCGAACTCTTCTGGTTTACCAAATTACGCACCGTGTTTCCCAGAGGACTTAACGAATTGGACTGACTTAGTGTTTGTGATTTCTTTTCATTCAGATAACACTTTTCGTTCTTACTGGGCCGATCGCATTCTTCTATCTTGGTGTGGATGTCAGTACGGGTGAGACTTTGTCTGATATTGGAAGGATAGCATGGCTCACCATTTAAGATTTCATATGATATATTTTTGATCGCTCTCATCAGCCGATCAGTATCTTCTTTTTATCATGAATCTAGGTTGTATGGGGAAATTTAATATCGGATTCATGTAAACATGTGGATCTCGTGGTGTGATCATGTCTCCGTTACGGGTCTCACTTCGTCGTTTAGTATGTGTTCATACTATGATACTTTATGTTAACTTATTTGCCTTCTTAGTCAGTCCTTAACTGATAGGAATTCGTAATACTGCATTGTACCTTATCAGGACAGATGGCCTATATAGTAATCTCTCATCATCTACATATACTTATGACTTATGCATTATATGTCTTTGATTGCGCTCTACTAATCGATCACTATGTAAAGACTCTGTGATATTGTTCTTTTATTATTATTCATAACACGTATTCACCTTCTTCTTCTTCTTCTACTTTTTCTTCTTCTTTTTCTTCTTCTTCTTCATCTTTTTTTTTCGTCTTCTTCTTCTTCTTCTTCTTATTATTATTATTATTCATGTTTTCTTCTTATTCTGCTTCTTTTTCTTCTTCTTTTTCTAGGTAGTAAGTTATATTATCTCCGCTCTTCTCACTTGAAATACTTACTCGCTACATAACACTTGTAGTTGGGCTTCAAACTAACTTAATCCATATGTACATGCATTGTAAAGGCAAGAGGCTGTATCGCAGAGCATGTGTTTAATGCTCATGTGTTATAGATTAGCTTCATTCATTAATAATCCCTCTATAATCCTGTTTTTCTTCATAAATTCCTCTTTCCCTTTTCATATATCTTTCTGCTCACCCTAATTTTGTTGTGTATTATTTCATAACAGTGTCTTATATTCTTTCATTCTTGGTTATTCTCTTTCTCCACTTTGATCTTAATCTCACTTATGGCCTTTGTTTTTTACTGATCATATACCTTTTTTCAATCCACATGCCTTGAAGGCTATTGCACGGAAGTGTGTGTAACCTTTTTATATTTGTAAATAAATGTCTGAAAAAGCTCATTAAGTGAGCGAAAATTTACTCTACCATCTGCAGTTCGTCCTGTTTTTTATTATGTATGTTTATCTTTACAGTAGATATTACTTTAAACAAATGCATAATTATATTTGCATTATAAGTTTTTTTGAAAGGGGTTTTAAATTGACACCAATATTTTTTAATTAATTTATGATATTTTTAATAATTTCAATAAATTAATAATTTTTTAAATATGATTATTTAATTTAAATTCTTATTATCCCAACTAAAGCTTTGGTAAGGCGTTACTTGATACAATCACAATTTGAGGTTGAACAAATATACATAAATAGCATCTTAGCGTCTTCACAAAAAGTTATTATTTATTAAATTTATTTAACGATAAAAGTGCTCTGAAATTACATAGTAAGGGTTCAAATTGTTTACGATTTGAAGTTTAGCAACCTCCCCCCCCCCCTTCCAACCGAAGAACAGATAAATGATTAAATTATAATAGGCGATCCTACA
>JAUUEB010488065.1:0-18957 GCA_032362205.1 Clione limacina | reverse complement strand
GTTCACGTCTATTATGTGTAATAGTCAATAGTGTTCACGTCTATTATGTGTAATAGTCAATAGTGTTCACGTCTATTATGTGTAATAGTCAATAGTGTTCACGTCTATTATGTGTAATAGTCAATAGTGTTCACGTCTATTATGTGTAATAGTCAATAGTGTTCACGTCTATTGTGTGTAATAGTCAATAGTGTTCACGTCTAGTATGTGTAATAGTCAATAGTGTTCACGTCTATTATGTGTAATAGTCAATAGTGTCCACGTCTATTATGTGAAATAGTCAATAGCGTTTACGTCTGTGTAATAGTCAAGTGTTCACGTCTCTGTGTAATAGTAAATAGTGTTCATGTCTCTGTCTCTGACAACACATGATAGTTATATTAGGAACATGGAAAATTGCTAATAGACGATCTGCTGATGTTCTTGGGATGTTAAAGACAGTTTTTAGTAAATTTATTTCGGTTTTTATCGTCAGCTACTGTAAAAAGGCTGTAACATTTAGTTTATGCATTGGGTTCACAAAATTGAGATGGGAACTTTCACCAGAAGTGGTACTTAAACACACATTTTTTTGCATCATTTTATTTATTTATTATATATGCCTGTAGTGGTCACTGTTATATTAAAGGTTCTACAATTTACATCAAATTAAAAAATGTATACCGAAAGCTAATATTATTATGATTTCGACTCCCAGAATTTGCCTTGATTTGTTTTTAGACCATTTATCCTCCTAAAGAAGTGACGGTCGTTTGGAAGCACCCAATTGTTTTAATACATAAGTGAAAGCCAGGATTTTTAAAGGCTGGGGACAAGCTTGGATATTATGAAATCAATTTTGAGATTAGTTAAAATGTTGCAAATTTAGAGCACTTGGAATCTCTGGATTTACTTTTTACACAGAAGTGCATTATTTTTAGCGCTGGTTTAAAAAAAAGCATAATATTCTAAATTTATAATTTAATGAACATACGACTTTGTCGTTGTGGTTTTCGTCGTATAACATTGTCGTAAAATGTTTTGCTATAATGAATTTACTGAACACTTACAAACACGCTGTCCTTCTCCCATATGCTCACCTCGAAATATATGAGGTTGGGCATTTGCTTTAAGTCGTGAGATAGCAGTACTATTTGTGGATCAACATTTCTGAAGCGTACATTGCTATTTCTTGATACGACCACAGAAACTTTCATATGTTTAAAAAATCTCATCAATATACGGCTTATTATTCAAAACATTTGAGCAGTCTGTAGTGTTGTTGAGTATACTGCTGACAGGTTTAGTTAGATCTAAAACACAATGCTAAATCAAATTCCTCTGCATGGTCCGTGTAACGTGACTCAGTTTTGTTATGTGTTCGCCATTCGTTCACCTGTTGACTCACCGAAGTACACAACTGCTTATCTGATGTACACACTTAATTATCTTCCACAAAGATTTTTCAGAAAAAACTCTTTCATTTAGAAGTAGAATTGAACAAATGGCGTTAAGTATGTATAAAACAATACAAGCATATTCAAGCCAAAATGAACATGTTTTCCCTATAGCATTACCTGTTCAATTATATTTTACCCAAGAAAAAATATACTTTGCAGGTTGACACAACCAAGCCTACAGTGTGTAACTTTACCGTAAAACTGTTAAAATCCTTAGAAGGTAGACAAAATTACAGAAATAAAAAACCCATACAATATGAGAAAAGACAAATATAAAGATTGAAAGACAATCTATTTAAAATAAATATTATTGATAATTAAACATTGAAAAAGAGAACTCATGTATAAAGTATCAAATTTGGTGTTTATTCAAATAAACTCATTTCAAATAAAATTTCAAACAATTTCAAATATATATAATTCAATTCAATAAAATTATTAACAAAACATATCGCAAAATAATGACATTTTAGGTCCAATTATTCATACAAACACATTCAGTAGTCATTAAGAAAGGCTTGTAATTTTTCCTCATCTTCGTACAATATTCCATACTCGTTTTAAGCTTCATCCATCCCAATATAATTACTCTTATTCTTTCACAGGTGTTCATAAACCATTCAAGCAAATATTCAACTAGTTTTCTCAATTTTAAAAATAACAGAATTTAAGAAATTAAAGCTCTCGAGATATTTTCTTCTTTTCTTCAAATTTATAAATGGTATGTCTCATTTCTTTAGACTGCTTACATACAATTTGAAATGTTAAACCTTAAACTTATACTATTATATATTATATAAAGAAGGCTTCAACAGTATTTGTTCTAAATGTCAAAAATAAATTTCTAATGTATAAATAATAATTTTTCAAAACCAATAACTCAACACATACACACCTCTGCACATTCTCAACTTTGTTCTTATTCCAATTATTCACAATTATAACTCAAAGGTCAACTCAAATGACTAGTAAAAGTTGACAAAATGAGGGAATCAAAGAAATATCACATTAAAGGTCAAGGTCAAATATATGCCTTTATTATAGCAAATATGAGCATGACATAATCCCATAGGGAATGATTTGTTCATTATCATTCAAATAAAGTCCTAGTCACAAAGCAAACTTAAGAAAAGAACATCAATGGCTTGTAAGAAGCTAGATCTTGTAACCAAATACTTAAATTTCAAAGTAAATATGAAAAAAACATTCACTTTCGTGAAAAAAGCTAAAATTCAAACAATATACTTCTTTAAGTAATTTTGAAGAAAATCCTCTCTTTCTTTTAAAAAAAGTTTATATTCAAACAATATAATTTTTAAAGTGATTTGAGAAAAACATTCACACTTTTAAAACCAGTAAACTTGATTTTTAAGTAATCTTGCCGCGTAAATTTACAATACAGGAAAACGGTGGGTTTGTTTGTTCGATTGTTTGTTTATGACTCGTATAACTTCTCACACATTTATTCTTACAAAAATAAACATGGTATTGCACACGCTACAATTTGAACATAATATACAGTGAACTATTTATGGCATTTCAAATTGAAGTGGAAAATGTGTGTGGATGAAAGAGGAAATTCACCAATGACAAGCTGTGGTCTAAAATCAGATTGATTAGAAATATTGTTTTTTTTCTGAATTAGTATCATATTTCAGAGTTAACAAGAATACTACTTAAAGAGAATTAACTTTTTGGATGTTGGAAAGATGGAACCAAACTATATATGAAGAAGGCAATCAAATCACGAAAATGATCTTTAATAAAGTATAAAAAAAAACACTGCAGAAAACTTGAAATTTAGTCATGCCTGATTTGATATTTGAAATTGAAGGTATTATTATTAGCAAGATTAAGTGCAATTAATTCTTAACAGATATAATATTAAGTTCAGAAGAACAGCTCGACTTGGTCATCTCATTAAATGCAGTCATTGATGAAATGGTTTGTAGTGAATGGAATGTCAGATTATACAAGCTTTTTATGAATTTAGAGATGATATGAAAACAATTCATGACAGTGGTTAGGATTTTTATACTCAAATTGTTTGGCTTTATTTCAGTCATTATCTTTCAATTTATTTATTTATCATCAAAGAATTAATAATGTATCAAAATAATACATTTCTAGCATAAGTTATTAACATATTAAGTATGGCCAATAAAGAGGGTTTGACTACGGTTGATTATTTGAAATAGTCATAAAACAGGAGTTTATGTTAAATGTTGCAAAGAAGAAATGAGTCTGAGACAGACACCTATGGATTTAGTGAATTGTTTTTCATCTAATTATTAAAATTTTTATTAGTAATCTATTCATAGATGTGAAGGGGTTTCATTGTTGTTATCAAGGGGTTCTAAGATAACTGACATATATATATGTTTCATATGATATTGTATATGTGGCAAGATACAGACGACAATCACAAGTAGGTGGGTTGTTTGTATGGTCACTTTGTTAGTCCATTAGGGATGAATGGTCACATATGTCTGTACATAGTCATATTCAGGTCATATGTGGTGACCTCAACTAACACAAGATGAATGGACACGATCTCATAGACATTGAGTTGCTAGGTAGATTGCTTGATGGATATGAAAAACTCATTTTCGTAAGTCCAACAAAGATGGCTGGACGTCTATGTAAACATGGCTCCCCCACGTCATGATGTTCTGAGAGAATAATTCCGTGAGTTCTGTAAGTCGCCATCTTCCCCCTTTAGGTGATGCTCTACATCTTCTTGTGAAGGATGAGTTCGTTACGATGTCATCTTTGAACACTGGTACAAGACGGATGATATCATGAGTTCGTTATGACGTCATCTTTGAACACTGGTACAAGACGATATCATGAGTTCATTATGACGTCATCTTTGAACACTGGTACAAGACGATATCATGACTTCCTTATGACGTCATCTTTGAACACTGGTACAAGACGATATCACGAGTTCGCTGTGACGTCATCTTTGAACACTGGTACAAGACGATATCATGCGAATCACAAAGCGTCACGTGGGTGTTGGTCACATGACCAGATGTCACACATGACCAGATGTCACACATGGCAATATGTCACGTAATATCTGCATGTTTTGAAGGATCACAGGTGCTTGCTTCATCATTCTGTAAAGAGAAAAAAGAAGACCATGTATTAGATCACCATGAAAGGAACTCATTCATTATGAACAGGTGTAACCGATAAGTGTCATACAAAAATATTAAAATTCTAAATTAATCATATAGGGAAGTTTTTAAAAAAATGTGGAGGGAAAAAATTAATTAAGGAGTGGCGATAAGAATTAAATTTAATCTAGCACAATGAATGACAACGAACACAATATGTAAGGGCCAGGTTGTGAAAAAGTTCATAAATTAATCTTGCTATTCAGGTGTTACATATTTATACAGTACTTAAACATGTATTCGTTACAATTACGGCAAATGAAACAAAAGAAAGTTTCGAATGATCGTCTTAGGTGTTTAAAAATAAATAAATCTCCGAACAATTAAATCTAACGTCATTAGGTAACAGGGTACAAACACGTGTGCGATTATCAAATCTATTCGCTAATTCATTACAAATATTATGCCGAAGGAGCCACCTGGTTGCCTATGCCAGAAAAGTAAACAAATAACTTTAAACCCACATCCCCCGCTCCCATATTCAAAACATTCTAAATGCACATGCTCATAAAAATGTTAAAAAACGAATTTTAATTACTGAACACATATGTCAGTTCCGCCCACCCCCAGATTTTTCAGATTGGTGTGACATGTCATACATGTTGTAACTCATTCACCGTGCTGAAAGGAGCAGGATGTATTTTTTAATCTGTTTGTTTTTAAATGGGTATTTCTAACAACAGTCTTGTGCATTTTACAAACAGGTGCTGATTGTAAATTGTGATATTAAAAGATGTGTTGTTTAATTCTATTCTAGTGTGATTGTTAACTAACTTTTTTACATTCTTAAAAGCATGTTAACATTTTGGTTATTGTTTTGTCACAAATAGTATTTTATTTTATTGGTAATAATTCAATCAATAATTAGAAATTCTATAGATATTTATTATATATCGGATTAAGATTAATAAATCAATTTCAAAGCAAACTTATTATAATTGGCGAACACTTTTCAGTTGTCATAGTAACCAATCAACAATTTTTCATCAGCCCTGCTTTTGCTTTATTAGCTATCAAATTTCTTTATTCACTTTCGTTCAAAAGACAAACCGAAAACGGGTTACGTCAACTCACACAATTTGAGGACAAAAAGACCACTAAAATGGACGATGGTCAATCATTCTTCAACTAATTACCAAAAGAAACCAATGGTTTTTTCATTACTTTCTGAACGCCTTTTCTTTGAAATAATTGCCCCCCTTCCTTATCCGGTCATTATGTCCCCTAACATTACGTTAAGTTGAGACTTGGCCAAACATAATGGGGTCGTGTTAGTCCTGGGACATGGACAAAATAACGACCACACCTGCAGGGACAATAACCCACCCTACCATAGCGTGACAGATGACTGATTCATTGTCCCTGATTTACTGTGTTATCTCTCCTGTCCCACCTCCTTTAATTTTCTATTGCATAAGGTTAGGTTCTCATGCTAAACTTGTTGATTTGCTGGACACAAAATAATTGCTTTGACCCGGATATAATCACGGGGACGTTTTACAGCGTGTGAAATATTGCGTCGCAATGGTAATGTCATTCTTGTAATTTGTAAGTAAAACAGAGGGAATGAGGATTTAAAAGCGGGACAATAATCTTGGAAGATTACCAGAGCCCATTATAGTAAAAGGAAATTGATACAGTTAAATAAGGGGAAAATAAAAGGAAATTAGGTAAATTTAACAAACAAGAAAAGGGCGAGTGATTCATTAATTATTTTAACGGATTACTTCAATGCATAATAGATCTTTGTTGAAAATAACTTTTTATGCTGCATGGCTTTTACGTTAAACAGAAGGTAAACTAACAACGTTAAAAACAAATTCGAAGCGTTTTAAATAATCCTCCAACAGCTATAACAATTAATATTATAGTTTTATGTTATAAAATAAGGTTAATTAGTTCTTCCATAAATTTTCAATTTTTATAGGGGGATTGGCTTAAAAAGTAATAAAAACATTTAAGTCTTATGATTTGATATCTAACTATAAAGAAATATGCCGATTTCTATAAATAAATAGAGAATAAAATAGATACAACGTAAAAGGGTGATCAATTAAACATCCGTGTTTATTAAAGTAGAGAAAGGGCAAAGACCTTTTCCTCGATAGGGGAGACGAGAAAACAACAACCATATCATTGAAAATAAACTGACAGGAGATCGAGAGGTTGGGTGGGGGACGACAACACAAATAGGTGTAGGGAGCGGACCTTTGAACACCTGTTCTGTCGAGGTTTTTGGCAAAGTCCCGTCTCGCCTGCCGCGCAGTGGCGCCAGTCTGTCTGGCCCAAGTCAAGCATTCCCACAATCAGCCCACAGCTGTGTGGCTACGCCAGATTTGGAGAGGGCTAGAAAGGGGGAACTGAGACCAACTGAGTTTTTGAGTGCATCGCGTTTTCTTGATTTGATGAAGGGTGAAAGTAACTGAGCTATTTACGAGTACAATGCATTTCACATGTAAACAATTAAGGGGGATAAGAATGTCAGATGGGTTACAGAGAGAAATATAATGTGACTACACTATACTACGGGTATGGGTGACAATCTTTTAGTTTAGTGTAAGAGTATGTAGAAGAAATAATGGGAGGGGCGTATCTCATTTTTGTAATATATTTTTATTAACTCAGAAGAAACCCTAAATAAAAATAAATAAATTACAAATTTGTCCTATCCTTTTTCCCAAAGTTGTCGCAACATATTGTTAGATTATTATCATTTCATATTGTATCATTTTTATTCCCACTTTATGAAGAGACTCCGCGAGTTTCTGCACTCTTTGCGTAATTGATTAAATCAAAACCATTTCATATTATATGAATACAAACTAAATTAATATTTTTTAATGCTTGGACGAAAAAAGGATTTGCTAAATTTAATAATATTCAAAATCGATTGTCGACGGGAAGTAAAGGTATTACAAAAAGAACGCTTTGTGAGTTATAAAGAGGAGCGTATGTCAAACATCAGCTGTTAAACTGAAAAGACTAATCCGTGTTTGTCGACCACTTCTCACGGAAACATTCGGATAAAAAGTTCAACAACAAAAGACGGGAACGAAACTCATCATGTTGACAAACGACACCTGTTGACCGCTTACGTCAGCGCCACCTAGATAGCACCTGGTGAGGGGACCAGTCACACAACTTATCACATTGTCATCTGGATCTCAAAAACTTCTAGACTCTATGTCGCCATGATATCTTTACCCTTTATGTCGCCATTATATCTTAGACCCTATGTCGCCATTATATAAATCGTTAACCTCAAATCCGTCTTAGAAAAAAAGCTATTTAACAGCTGTATCATAAATGCATATTCTCTTTTTTTAATTAAGTATGCAAAATCTTAACCCTAGGTCGCCATTATATAATCTTAAATCTTAACTTTGTCCAGATGTGCCATCTAAGCTATTTTACAGTTGTATCATGACTGCATATTCATTTTTTTTAAATTCATTATGCACAAACTTAGACCCTACGTCGCCATTATATAATCTTTAACCTTAATTTTCCAGTTGTGGAATCTAAGCAAAAAACTATTAACATATTTTACAGCTGCATCATAATTGCATATTATAATTCCCCCCGGTTAATTATGCGAAAATTGAAAAAAAAACACACACACAAGATGGACCAGATTGTCATATTCTCGTGTGAAAAGAAATCAAGCCTTGTAAGCATACACAATTTAGTTTTTTAAAGCATTATCAGATTGTATCAGATTTACAGGCCGTTGCTACATCTTTTATCAAAACTCATCATCGATACGACGCATTTCATGGTTGAGAAACTACAAGAGAATAATCAAGACTCTAATTCTCAGGGATGCCCATGGCTAGTCAATAGCTAGGAGATTATCTGTAAACTCTACAGCCAGCTAGCAGATCAATATCAAATTTTGGGAATTCTGTACAACAGCTGCAACGCTTCCAGGGTTAATATTCTGTTAAAACCTGCCTTAAGCACACAATGTGACCCACCCCAATCCATGAGCTAGCTTTAATATGATTTGCACTCATTATGTCTTCTTATCCGGCTATTGAGATGTGGAATATCAGCTCCTAATCGGGATAGAATGCCCTAAGACTACGTAGAGTATTTTCGCAACTACGTAAAAGAGATCAGCTGGTTTTTCTTTCTTTTCAGGATAAGACTCACAAGCTGGTTCAATAACCCCCAAGAGTAATCAGAACGAGTGGTCAAGGGACTCAGCTGTCCCCACACTGACCAGTGCTACGTGTACATTCTCATATAATCACCTTGTAGTGTCGGTGGGATCAACAGGCTTGGACCAGGCCAAGCGGACCACCTGGCTCTCACTAAAGGTCACAATAGTGTACTTAAATAAACAGAGCTACAGGTGTCACATGGTGCTATATAAGCTATGCTGCGGGAGAGGGGGTCATCGTGCACGTGATAGCATGTTACATATACTTTGATCGGAAGTACATACAGATATGTAACCACGCAAACATTTAACGTAACCATACAAATACTTGCAGAACCTCACCAACTTTTCATATTGAAATCGGATTTGTTATGTATCTTGAGTGTATATTTTGTTTCGAGATTAAAACCCATTTACTACCTTATATAATGTATCTATCAATAATAGTAATTTATCTATTATTAAAGTCGAAGATTTTGTTATAATCATCACGTGTTTGTGCCCTTTCCTCTATATATTTGTTACTTACATTACATAACATAAATTACAATCAATAAATACAATACGTATTAGTAATTTGACCTTGAAAACGGACCGTATCTAGTCTTTAAATGTTGAAAACAAGGCAATTGTCACATTGATATTGAAAAAAGCTAATTACAAAACATACAAAATCAATGACAGGTTTTCTTTTATTCCCATCTTACTGTGATATGCTTGAATGATGAACCAAATTTGGTAAAAGTTCTCATAGTTGAGCCCCCTATAAGCTTTATATATTCCCCTCTTAATAATTTTGTCTTTAATAACCAACCAAGTTTCCATTTCTAAATAGACGTATTTACCATATCAGTTGTGACAAAAGCCTCCTACTATTTAAAGACAATATATTGTCTATAATGAAGTAATAATTGTCTACTTACATTGAGTATATATATATAAGTCGTGAGTTGTGTTCACTTTGATGGCGGTCTGATATCACAGTCTGTCATTGGGGATCTGACAAGTAATGATGCTGATAACTGTGACGTCAATGAGGACTGGAAAAACAAAACGATACATTTATTTATTGATATCTTTAAGCATAATGGTTTTTACTGTGGAATACAAAGGACACGTCCAACAGTCAAAAGGAAATAAATGTGTTGTGTGAAGCAATTTTAAATAACGTTTTTTCATTATTGGGAAATGATAAATCGTCATAACTACCGAACTGTTATAGAAAGAAATTAATGGTTTTCTCAACAGTTAATTAAATATTTGAACGACTCAAAGACTAAGTTTACGAGAACATTGGTCATACTGCAGTGACAGAAAAAGTAAAAGTCAGAATTTCGTCGATAGCGGAATTCGATAAATGCTTTTAAATTTCTTTCACAGATTTATCATTCAAACTAATGCATGTATCTGCAAGTTTATATAAATTGCTAACGAACTCTACAGATATAACCATTTTGAATTTTAAGTTCAGAAACTAATCACACAAGACCTTTGATCGGTAATAAGTGTTGCCATTCAACCTTTTGATATTCATTTAATGAGTTGTCAATCCCAACTTTATCGGAAACAAAATACAATTCGATATTTTCTTCTCGAAAACGGAAAGCATATTTATTACTTTCTGTCACGAAGATAAGAAAATCGATCTGTATTGAAACAGATCAAAAACTCTTTTAAAAGGCATTGACAATCTTGAGTATTTAAGAATAATGTAGCGCGTTGCATTGAAACCCCTTCATATCCCCGCCATTAAACCGCATTTTCGCCCAACTGCTCGTTTTTAAGCATCTGTAGAAAAATTAAATCGATCTATTAATTCGTCCCGTTTCTAGACAAAGGCGAGTATTGACAGGCCAACAATAGAATGAGGCCGATGAAAGTGTAATGACACACACAGAGCTGCTATGTCCTCCAGGCAGTCCAGGCTCACTCTGGCAGCGAGAGATCGATGAATGTATGGATTCCGACAGATGATAAAGATGAGCAGGGAAGTAGGGGTGGTGGGGGAGAAGGATATTGATTTTCTACCCGGGGTGATTCACTGTGAACATTTTTATCCCCTCTCTGAGATGATATTGAGCTAATGTTCTACAGGTTTTAGAAAACCCCTAAGGGTCTTAAACTTCGATTTACAATGAAGATGTATGGGTAATAAAGCATTTACCTTATTAACCAGAAAATAGTTAGCGGGTTTTCTCAAATATATCAGCTTACATAAACGTATATAATCATGAACTTTTCTTTCCCCATAGAAATCATGACGATGTGTATAATATATGACTTAAAAATATATAACGATGATTGTTGAGGTGTATATTATATCTTACAGACGTTTAGGCGTCAAAATTGGAGTCAATTAATTTAATAAATTAGTCACCAGTTTAAAATTCATATTCCACAATCAAAAGAATCAAATGGCATATTTTTAGCATGCAAACTATAATGAATACAACATGTATGACGTTGAAATGTCTCCATTTTCGCTGTTTTCTATTTTATAATAAATCTAAATTTCCTGACGATCAGCAAGAAGAACTACTCGAATCAATGTTCATTTCTAAATATTTAAGCCATGCTCTACGACCTTTGTATATGATGGTATTCAAGGGCCAAATTCAGTATAGGGACATGTACCGGACGAGGTATATGATAAATAGAAAACAAAGTTACATACCTGTGATGAGTGTACGATGTTTTCGATGGATTTTTCTGACAAGGGTGCTCTGGAATCTGCAGGTCTGAGTGAGAAAGCCTGTGAGAAGCCCATTGCTGTAGCAATAGAATCTCCGGTTCCTCCAAGTTGCAACTCAAGGTCCAAGATGTAGTCAATGACGTACTGCATAAGAACTGTACCATCAATGTTGCCAGCTGCGTTTCTGGGAACTTCTGGAACCATGCTACTCAACTGAAGGAAGCATTCCTGGGAGAAAGATTAAGAAAAGGGTGTTAGATTTTAGGAGCAGTGATGCGCATGGGACAGACTTTTGCAATCGTAATATTTTCATATCCTTCTGACGTTTGGACGTTGATAACTTGACAATTTAAGCCCGAACTTAGAGGAATAATTTTTACAAAAGTAGGAAATACAAGTGTGGGATAACAATTTAAGCGTTTTACATGAGTTAGATAGTTGATAATAACCCATCATTAGTACATTATTTTCACAATTTGTGATTCATGTTTCGCTGGAATGGAGAAAATTACTGTTAGGAATATTTCTTGATTTTTCAAACGAAACGCCTGAGTGGGTTATTCTCGTAGAAAGCAAGATATCATCGAATGATGTTGGATGATATGAATAGTCCCTCAGTATGGCCAAATCAAAGACAATGTGAAACAAAGAAAAATTATTTGAAACGACATACATGGACAATTAACAAAGGTCTTCAAATATTTTCAATTGATACTTGTGTATTATGGACCCAATTCGTCCATAATACACAAGTATCAATTGAAAATATTAGAAGACCTTCGATTATTGTCCATGTATGTCGTTTCAAATAATCAAGACAATGTGTTGAAAACTGGTGTATTTCGAAGTGAAGTGTAAATTCAAAATTAGTAATAGCTACTTTTAATTGATGTAAAATACGTACATTAAATCGTATATATATACTGACAGTATGATAGAAATAAGATAAACGCCTTACTGATTTGCTAAAAGTCACAGAATAAAAATCTCTAAAATTAACAAAAAGTGGAAATCAGTCTATAGTTGATAGGGTCTGAATATTTTCGTTGACAATTATCATAGATTTCTGTATAACACAAATATATGGCATTGTTGACGACTGGGTTCATATTAAAGGCTTCATATCTTAAGATAGAAAAAAATATATCTTACCTTCATTTCTTCACTCAAGTTGAATTTTTCTCCACTGAAGTCTATTCCAGAATTTGGTTTCATGATGCAAGAATTAGCGTCTTTCTTGACACCAAGAATTCCGGCTCTTGATCTTTCTGTGGCGACTGATTTCATATTGATGCTGTTGCTTTGGTGATGCTTGATTCAACTGATGCTGCGCTGGTAGTATTGATTGAGAACGAGCAACGACTGGTGCCAACACTGTGGATATATGACGGGTACTGCTCTCTTGCAGATTCTTTGCTTATAGTGACGAGTTGTTATCGATTGATGTAACTCACTCGACCGAATGCTGTTGATACACAGACAAAGCTAGGAATGTGTGAACAATGTTTACAAATACATAAACTGAAAACTGTTCACTTAGAGTATTACAATAACACAATAAATTGAAGAAATATTCCTGATGTAGAAAACTGAGTATAATCCAATGCGAAGAAATCAGTAACACAATCTAGGGGTGCACGATGTTCATACAGATACAAGCAGGAAATTATTTCGAATGAGAGATGAGATCACGATGAAATGTTGACAACAACTGATTCTCATCGAGAAGAACGACGAGTTTATTTACTACGCCGAGAAAGAAAATTCCCACACGCGTCAAAAAGTATCGATTGGCTCCGCCTCCCACACGAGCGAGATCTCCAGCGAAGCGGAGGATAGCGGCTTGTGAGAGGTACTTGCTGGTGGGTCACCGCTGTAGTTAAGCCCCGCCCCTAATGTCTTGTTTCGGTTTGTGATGTCATGGTCAGTGTAGCGTAATTTCCCACGGTGATTTGTGGGTACGGCGCCGCTCTGTCCTCGATTTGATATTACATTTACAGGTTTCAAAAACTAAAGTTGACAAAGTGATCGTCCTATTCAGAGTAAATGAGAAAGAAAAAATATGCTAATGTCACCCTCACTTCTCTTCCTCACTCTAGCTATTCAAGTTTAAGCATTTGGAGATTGCACCTGTGTTTAGTAAGGTTTTCTCGTACCGTAGAAAATCGGCTTTGACACGTGGTAAATTGCGCTTGGGGAGCTCGGGCTAAACATTTGGTCCAGACATCGTGGCGCCGACACTGTGACGTCACGTATACACTCGAGCGAAGTTTTTGCTTGTTGGTGGCGCCAGTCAGCCGGTCGCACGCCAGTAGCTGACTGTCAATCAGCAGGCACATCAAAGGGTCCGCTATAACCCTGTGATACATTGCATTAAAATTCGTCACCTTCAACTTTCCAGCTTGTTCTTATCCATAGACACACCTGCAAATTTGCATTGGTCGCAAAAAGGTTTTTCAAGTGTTTGCCTACAAGACCAGACAGGCGCCTCACTACCTATACACCGATTGTCCACTCTGTCTGGATTCCTTTACTGGCGCTTCCTCAACTCATGCGCGACAGTTAAAATGATGGGAAATTTGTTGTAATGACCGAGCGCGAGCAGTTATCGAGGGAAATATTGCGGGGACAAATGAGCGCCGCAGGGGGCCGTGAGGTGGGTGGGTGCAAGATAACTGGTTTCGTGGTGACATTATCTGCCGTCATTATGTGGATCTATGTGTGAAGATGTAATTGATGCATAGCGACCTACATCAATGGTGCCTTGAATAGATGCCAATGCAGCGTAGCCATAGAACTATTATAATATGTCTCTATGACTATGAGCGTAGCGTTATCAAGGTGCCACTAATTCTGTTGTGTTTGAACTTCTTAACCACATAATTACGAAATTGAAAACAAACAATGATACAAAAGACTGACAAACATTAACAAACAGTCGATATAAGAGAAAGTAACAATACAAATACGTCATGTCCATAAAAAGACGCGTAGCTAGGTGGACATGAGTGCCCCCCCCACCCATATTTTACTCCAAAATGGTCTAAATTCACACCATTTTAACTCAGCTTCAAATTTCGGCCTTTAATTTGACACTAACCAAATTGTACCCCCTTTTCAAAATTCTAACTACGCGCCTGTCCATGAAGCATAAAATATTAGACGGTTAACAAATCGATATAGCGTAAAAACGTTCTGCTTTAATTAAGTAATAAATAAGACAATCGCAATGGATTGAAATGTATGTTACCATTGATTACTCTGTTATTGCAGAAAATGTAAAAATTATGAGTTTTAGTCAAATAACGATTTTAAAATTAAAAGGAATGCTGGCATAGAAAAGCTCTGAGATGAATTTCAATACATCATATTATTCTTGAATGGCACAATCAGGTCAAATAAATAAATAAAATAACATTAATATTAAAATCAATACTATGATTTATCTGTTTACACTTCAAATCTGTTATCTGTGTTGTCATATGTGAGAACAAACAGACCAGCGAATGAGATGCGTGTCCTTGGATCAAGAATTGGTGTTGTAAGATGTAGGCACAGATTAATTTAAAAAAAACATATTCTTCAGTTATGAAGTTGATTGCAACATATTGGACTAAATAACAATGTGTTACTTTAACTGGAGAGTTATTTAATTTAATTAAATCTCCAACCGTAACTTAAGTGTAAAAAACAATGTTACACAGAAGATTATTTGAAAAATCAGAAGGATCATAAAGAATTTTGTCTTTCCCCTATTATTCAATTTCTTTCGATTTTAGCTTTCGGAATTTGATTACACATTTTTTAGTAACGAAAATATTATGTGAAATAAATATATAAAAAGTAGCTTTTATTCTTGGCATCGTATTATTGAAAAGATGTTTTGCGATGAATTATATTATTTCAATGACACTGAAATAAACGCTGTGTAACGATCTATGCGAGATATCAGTCACGGACTTACGCTGTTATGTAAAATGTTCACGATACGGTTATACTGTAAAAGGTCGCCGAATGAAAATCATTGTAAATCATTGTCAAACTTGAGCATATTATGAATGACGGAATGATTATTAACAACGTATATAGTACATTTAATCCCTTTAGTTGGCTATCGGCCTGAATATTTTCATGTATTCCCTTCATAAATGTAAATGTAGTGTTATATTTTTTATATTGTCAGTTATGCTGCTATGTTATTACCCATGTGAACACATTTTATCATACAATGTTATGATACTCTAGCTTAATTCATTTATATTTTATGACATGTTCATCATTTTTGTTACTGTTACAAGTGTCCTGCTCTAATGTATTATGTACTTTAAGCTAAATAAATAAATAAAATCTTTAATCTTGTTATCTTTGTAACCGAGGTGATGATCAGATGTCACGATCAGATGGATTTATCAAAATGGTGTACAGACTTATATTATTGTTAACAATTTGGTGTTTCCCTTCGCCCAAACTGCGACCATTATCCGTCCACAAAAAGAATAATGCTAATAAGAATTATAGAACATATATATTATTAACATTTCTTTAATGTTAGACGCTTTTGAATGAAAATATAAAAAATATAAAACAGTCAAGGAATTTTTAACGTGCAAAGTTTTCAAATACTGTCATCTTAGTTTTATCGTCCGTCTTTAATCCAACATTCCATTTTGACACGTGCCGCTTTGATGCTTACATTTGTCAACCTTGTTATTTCCATCTTAATGTTTAGATTTGTTCATTTTGTAATTGAAATTCGTACAACTTTTTTTGAAATGAGTCCGTTTCTTAATGAATAGTTTCCGTCTTTTAATAGAAATGTATCAATCTTAATGTTGAAATTTGTTCATATTTTTTTTTACAATTTGTTCATATTTGTATTGTTATCTTGTTCTAAAAATGAATGCATTTATAATAGAAATGTCTTTTTTATTGGAATTTGTCGATCTTTTTATTGAAATGGTCCGCGAATCTAAATGTGTCCATGTTTTTATTGAAGTTTGACCATATTGTATACTAAATTTGACAATTTTATTATTAAGAATTGTCAATCTTATCATCCATATTTGTCGAATCTTTTTGAAAATTTTGCCTTCTTATAATTTGACTGTGGCATTGTTCATTGAAGGTTGACCATATTTATACTTGACATCATCTGATTCGGTATTGAAATTTTGGATTTGTTCGTGTTTAGGTTTACAATTTGTCAATCTTGTTATTAAATTTTGCCCATTTAATAAGAATTGACAATCTTTTCATTAGAATGTTGCTTTTTTGATGAAATTTGTCCATAAATTGTAGCAATTTTTCCATCTTTGTGTTGAAATTTGAAAAATTATTGTTGAAATGTTTCCAATTTCTAAGTTTAAATTTGTCCATCGTGTTTTTGAAGTTTTTCTTTTCTGTTGAAATGTGTTAATATATTTTTTGTTGATTCGAAAATATCTTATTTTATAATTATGTCGATTTGTATTTGAATGTGTCGATCGTAGTCTTGAAATTTGTAGACTTTTTTGCAATTTTAATTTTGGTGAGAACTGAATTCAAGTTCAAGTTTATTTTTCTCACGTTCCTTATCAATATGCGTGTGTCGTAATAAAGCCAAATAAAAACAAACAAATCTTAAACAAATATGTTGTAGACAAGCTTTTAGTTGACCACATGACCACCTGACATCACACATTTCTTGACTACGCCACTGATCGGCGTCTATCGTCTGCTGTATAAGTCAATAAAGCCAATCAAAGTGGAGTTATGGTCACAGTGTTTAGAGAAAGTGGAGACATCGATACATGCTACTACATCAATATTACTGCCCTGAGGATATCATGGAACTTTTAAAAATTTCAAACCGACTGGACACTGGTCACTGGTCACTGGTCACTCAGACTCAACGTTCCCACGCTTGCAAACAAAATCTATCGGTTGAAGTCAATAAAGACAATCAAAGTGGAGTTATGGTCACAGTGTTCAGAGAAAGTGGAGACATCGATACATGCTACGACATCAATATTACTGCCCTGAGGATATCATTGGACTTTTGCAAATTTCAAACCGACTGGACACTTGTCACTGGTCACTCAAACTCAATGTTCTCACGCTTGCAAAAAAATCTATCGGTCAATAAAGACAATCAAAGTGGTGTTGAAGTCACAGTGATTAGAGAAAACGAGACATTGGTCCATGTTACTATGAATGCTACTGTAAATGTAAATACTGCCCCTGGCACATCATAGGGTTTGGTCAAATTTTGAATAGACTGGACACGCGACAGTGTTCCCACGCTTACAGTGTTAGTTATTATACTGTTAATGTTATACTATGACAAGGACTCATAATTTAAAAACAATAAAGTAAGGGTTTCTTATTCAGATAATTGTTTTAATGGTGTAAAAAGACAAGAAGTTTTGCAAAACAATTCCAAACGCAATTTAGAGTTATAAGTTTAATCATTTTCTTCTTTTTTATATGCTTCTGTTGTATACAGGGGATTAATCTTTGTAATTTGGCAATGCTACGATTCAATTGAGCAGTCGTAAACATACTTGGAAGATGTTGGATCAAGTTTTTGTTTGTTTATCAGCTCTGTAATTTATTTTTGCGTACAACTTAAACAATACACTGAAGACAACTTTAACAATACAAGATTTAAACTGAATTTGTATGATTAAAAAATCATACATCATTGAATTGAAAACCAGCGTGCGTGTTCTAAAATATGCCTAAGTTGTTGAAATATCAATTATAAAAACAGTTTAGATGAAAAATTTAAAATTAAAAATTAACATTATTTATCAATATATAGTTTTGTACCCAACCGATTCACTGATTTGTGTAAGGCCCAATTCTTTCTCTAAGGCTTTTCCCGCTAATCGACTAATCTATCTTCGCGACGTACTTTATTTTGCGAATGACAGCGAGTTTTATCAAAATGCTTTTATCAATCATTATAAGAATATGATTTTTTCCTGTCGCTCAAGACTTGAACAAGTCACAAATACATGCGAGCAAAATTAAATGCTAATTCTAGGAGCCAATAATGCCATCGCTCATCGTCTCGCTTCTCGTTTTTATTAAGCGCTTTCATTTTTATATGCACATCATATAGCAAGGGATTCATCTTCACGAATTTCCTATTTCCCCGAAAAACTCTCAAATGTATGTGCTTCATGAAAGTAACGGGCTTTACAGCATTAAATGATATTGTCTTCATATGTACGATATTTGTGGCATTACCACACAAAAAGAACGGACAAACACAACGTGTAAATATCATCATCAACGTGTAAAAAACATTTTCAAGTAAGAACACACTTTTAATCATCATCAACGTGTAAATATCATTTTCAAATAGGAACACACTTTTAATCATCATCAACGTGTAAATATCATTTTCAAGTAAGAACACACTTTTAATCATCATCAACGTGTAAATATCATTTTCAAGTAAGAACACACTTTTAATCATCATCAACGTGT
>JAUUEB010488054.1:0-10812 GCA_032362205.1 Clione limacina | reverse complement strand
ACCAAAACCATGTCTGTTTCACGCAGTGTCTAGGGGAGATAACTCCCACTTCATCATTCCGTTGTATGTCTACTACTTTAGTAATAAAAAACAGGTGTTTGAAAATTGACTCGAGTTTCTTCATAAAATCAGGCCATCGAATGATCATGAAGAGGTGGACCGACTTCAACACTACATTATATATTGTCAAAAAGGTCATTCTATACTTCATGTCATACAATTGTTTAAAAGCTTGTTTAACTTAAACAGTATAAAAAGGTTTGATTCATTTCCAATTGTATTTTCACAGCCACTACCAGAATATCCCAGAAGTAAGACTAAAATGGCTGGGAAACCTGTCGCTGATTGTCTCATGGTTGTTGAATTTCTGAACAATTTTGGTCAAGCTCTCAATCTCGGTATGTTAACTTCAAATTTATATTCCATTTATAACCGGTTATGTGTAAAATTTAATAATAAGCATAATATTAACAGGATAAATCTATATAATTTTATGATAATTAATCTCAGTCATTATAGATAATATCAGTCCTGTGATTATAACGTTATTAGGGAATTTGGCTTGATAAGATAAAAATGTGCTGTAAAAAAAGTTGATGCTGATATTAGTGTCTAAAAAGTCTGCAAAATATTTTTGATACAATCTTCTCATCTTCATGTTTAAAAACAGAATCTTTAGAAGAAAAAGTGGAAAACCATAGATCAGTTTACAACTGTCATATTAATGTGTATTTTATCTTGTTTCAGACAAAACCTCAGTCCCCACATTAGAGTCTCTGGAGCGAGGTCTACTCAACGATTCAGAGGAAGATGTGGAAGAACTCATGTCCTTAGTTATGCATCTGCTCCGTTTGGCTTTAGATGATGTTGGAGTGCCAAACCCTAAAGAGGTAATTACATTCATCGATATGCATATATCTTAATGTCTTAGCCAGATATGAGGAATAGGGTTTCTCTTTTTTGTAATTAGATCTTTAATACATCCTTTGTATAGGTAGAGTTCTTGTCAGGAAGTTGAGAAGCTTTATGTTTTTACTTTGTTTTGCATATTAATGTAATTATACACTGACATGTTTTTATTGTGCTCGATACATGCCATACAACACCTCATATATATGGCTTCTTGACTCAGAATAAAATTTCAGATTTTCCCCTCAAAATTGAAATTAACAAACATTTACTGACACAACCCAAATGAAAATGGGTATCTGACTAAAGACAGTGAAAGATCTTGTAAGAATATAAATGATTATATTGACTAACATGTATCCTACTTGTTTGCTTCCAAGAAAGCTTAGAGCGTATATGACTGCCTCTGTTGTGGCTTGCTAAAGTAATAATTCATTTTTAAGCATTTTTTTTAAAATAAAAAACAATATATTTATGTCATAATTACGTGGAATTATTTTTGTTGTTATTAAGTCATCATTATAATTTGCTCATCAGGCTATGACCAAACTGAACCAGAAGATAACAGAGATGGAAATGACAGATACTACAATGTGTGAAATTCTGCGCATTTTTGTCAAAGCTAGAGGAGAGAAAGAGGTAAATATATCATCTTTGAACAAGGAAATAGATTTGAAATTTTAAGTTATCAATTTACTTCATAAGGCTAAATGGAAGAATAATTTTTTCTACTGGCAAAGTGTGTTGAAATATAAATATTTCAATGTCAAAGCATATATTTGTATCACAAACATTACAAGGAGTATACTAAAAACCTGCATTGTATCTCTTCTCTCCAGATGTCGGAATGGTTGACAGACAAGCCTATGGAAGCCCTGAACCCCACTAAGAAGGCATCTATTCTGGCTTTCCTCTGTAATGAACTCCTCTCAAGTAAAGTGGTGGCTGAGTAAGTATTGTTCTCCAAAGTTTGTTTCTGATGTATGTGTTAAATTGAAGTTAAACAAATAGTTGTGGCAAAGGATTATAGTCCAAGCACATTTGGAATTGAGAAAATTTAAAAAAAAGTAAAAGTCCTAATATGTTTGAGTCATTGTTGAAATGAAAGTATTGAGCAACATTTAGCCTGTATAATCATAAAACTTTTAAGGTGGCTCACCTAGTATTGAGCACTTATGTCAAATAAAGTCTTGATCAGAATCCTTGTTACCCTAAATACAACACTAATGCTTGTTTTGAACAGATTCTTTGAAAAGATGAATAGCTAAAGTTAGGGGTCACCGTTTTGCCCAAACCGCCCAAACTCCTTTTGACTAGATTTTGTCACCTTTTATCATGTATGGGAAGGAAACTAGTTGAGATGAATTTTTAATCCAATGTCAATTCTTTTTCAGGGAAATTGACAAACACATGGAGGCCATCAACAATCTAAGACGTGACAAGTGGATTGTAGAAGGACAATTAAGACAGTGAGTTTTCTAATTACATAGATGTAATAAGTTGTAGTGTTTTTTTTTATATAATATTGTTTTGAATTTATGTTTCTAAACCTTTAAAATAAATTATGAAAATTAAAGGCAACAACCCTCTGCTCTTTTATACAGGATTGGGTTTTTGTTTACTTTACTTAATGAAAATAATATTAGAAATAATATTGTTTATTTCAAGAGCTATATGACAAAATGTGCTATTGTTGAATAACATTTCCTTAGTTGTTCCTTCAATACCTACTAAAAATTATGTTTAAAGACATATTGCCTTTTTTACTTTCTAAATTTAAAACAATTGAAGAAAATCGAACATTGTATGTAAATGAAAGTTTAAACTACTTTTTAAATAACTTAACCTTCCTGATCTCTGCCAGGATGAGAGTGTTCCAGGCAAAGAAATTTGGCAAAGTCCACAAATCAACTGACAGACGCAATGCAAACCAGTCTCAGAACAATACAAGCATGGATGAAGATACCATGTCTTCTTCAAAGTTGGGTAGTGATGATGAGGAAGAGAAAGAAGATGATGAAGATAAAGATGATGATGATAAAGATGTAGTAGAGGAAGCAGGTAGTGGAAATGAAAGTGATGGAGCCTCCAGTGTGGCTCCTATTGGAGTACCCAACAATCCAAACATGCCATTTGAGGTAAGTGACTGACAAGATAAATGGTTGCCTGTAAAACGTAGCTATTCTAGATTTTTACGATTTTATGATTTATTGCTAAAAACTTTCATAATCATGGCTATACACCGACAAAATGTTTTGCTTTGCTATCTCCAGTATTTCATTATTTAATGAGGATTCAGAATTGTATATGATATCCCTATACTTTGATAGGTACTATATGCTCCTATAATTTAAAATTATTCAAATTCTGCTGGACCACTTGCACTGGCCTTCTAATAATATATGCTCTAGCACAGTAAGGCTTAACGTACGAGTGATCGCACGATCTTAGACGGGGATTTACTTCAGTGCTTTAAGAGTATTAAAACCTTTATGCAATGAAAAATATACGGTTTCAAAAATAATACCCGAGACATCAAAAGGAAAAATTGTTGCGTAAATGATGGCATTTGATCACGCATCTCTGTTGCTCAGTGGTAGACCGTTTTCCTAGTAAGCACAATAACTCTGCTTGGATTGCAGGGCTGTGGCTTTGAATCCCACCAGACCTGCAAATTGTTCCGGATCTCAAAGTATAAGAAGGTGCAAGCGTTGTGTCTATTTGATTTATACTTTGATGCAATTACTTGTATGATTCTTTTTAACATATTTAAAAAGAGGCCACTACCACATGCTACACCTGGGGAAAGTTTCAAATAGAATTATCGAAAAAATGCTCAGGGCAAGGTAATTGCCATCTTTTAAAAAAAGAACAATATCCATCAGGATTTGATTCTTAAAAGACACAAGAAAGAAAGGAAAGAGGGATGCTTTATAGAAAATTAGAATTTAATTTTAAATGTTTGTAATGAATTATTCCTGTCTTTTTTCAGCCTGTCGATGAGTCAATGACAAAAGAGGATTCTGACAAGAGAATTGACAAACTTAGAAAGGTATGGATAAACTAGTTACAAAACAGATCGAAGTGTCCTACAGTCAAGAACTGCCAATTTGTTGAATATTAAATCTCATCTTTTATTCTCTTTATCTTCTAAAGTATTATCTTCAGTTATATTTACTGTACTAACAGACTATGTGAGAGGCGTGTTCAAGTTTTACTTAATTTTTTTTCTGTAATTTAAAATCTGAAAACTGTTTACTAATTGAAACAATCTACCATCTCCTAGGGCTGTAGATAGCTCAGTCGGTTAGAGAGACATTCTATCACCAAGAACACTGCGGGTTTAATCTCTAGCCTTGACTATATTTTATGTTTGACCCCCACCCCGTCAACTCTGAGGCCAGTTGCGAAAAAGAGTAGCTTACCTCTTTGGGTCAAGCAAAGTAAAGCCGGTGAGGAAAGCAATGACAAACTACCTCAATTACCTAAATTGCATGTTGTCTAAAAAGTCAGGAGTATGGGTTGCTTTACTTTACCATCTCTCAAAAATTCAGTTGAACAATTCTCGACTGTTTTCTTAAATAACAATACCAGAATTGACATGCTTGAATAACAAACTGCAGTATCAATGCCTTGTTTGCACAAGTGATGTGTTATATTTTTCTTAGATAAACATGTTCTAAACAACTGCCACTATAACAACCTAAAACCCAGAGAACCATCTGAAGTTAGATAGCGAAGCCTCTATTTGAGGAAAAGGAAACACTTTAAGTATTGCTAACATAAGTAAGTAAGTTGCCACTAAAGCTATAACTAGAAATGATATTGAAATAATAGATAACTTGAATGTTGTTAGCCTTGCTATTACTAAACTTAAACAACAGACATTTTCAAGATTATATGATGTAAAAAATATCAGACAATAGTTTTCACTTTTACCATTTCATACGTATGCGATGCATGATAAATAATGAAATTTTGTTTTTCTCATTCTTTCTTCTAGTCGCACCTGAACTACAGACATAAAGTTTTCCGTGCCTCACTGCGACTGAGAGCCATCAACATTGGTCAAGATCGTTACAAGAGGACATACTGGGTGCTGCCACTCACTGGAGGGGTGTATGTAGAGGGGATGGAGTCTGGAGTTCCGGAGGATTACGTCACAGAGAATGAGGTTAAAGAGGAGGAAGAGGAAGTAGAAGAAACAAAAGACATAAAGGATGAGGCAGAAGAAGATAATATAATTAAAAAAGAGACTGATGTGAAAGAAGAGGTTGAAGTTGAAGGAGAGACAAAAGAGGAAGTGAAGGAGATTAATAAAGATGGAGATATAGAAGTTGAAAAAAGTGTCAATGATTTAGATAGTGAAAAGGGTTGTGTTAATGAAGTAACAAATGTGCAGAGTGTGGCTTTGAACGATAGCAAAAGTGATAATTCTAGAGTTGTCCCAGTAAATAAAGATTGCAATAGTTGTGAGTTAGATGTGACAGACAATCAAAACTCTTCTGTATCAGAAGGTACTCCTTTCAAGAAGACAAACTCTTTGTTTATTTCTGAGAATGGGGATACTTCTTCAGAGATGGACATCACTGCTCCTAACGATGTGACCAGGAATAGGACAATGACCGAAGGATCTTCAATAAGTGATCTGGCCATGGACAGTCTGGACATATCAGCGTTAGAGTCTGATGTGAAAGACTCATCTTATGCCAACAGTGATAATGCTGGCGGTGATGATGAAGAAGATGGTGGTGATGACGACGACGATGGTGGTGATGATGACGATGATGATGATGATGATGATGATGATAGAGAAATGATCATCGACGAATCATTCGAGTCGGCTGGTCATGATGAATCAAAAGAGAGATTAAATGGTATGGATGATGTGAAATCTACTACCGAAGGTGTTGAAGCTTTGAAGCAAGCTGAAGCAATGAGTCCAAGCTTTGATGGTGAAGCATCATCAGGCAGTGGTGTACATACATCAAGTGCAGAAAACATTAATGGTGCTCGCATTGATTCAGTTGCAGAGCAACACAGCAAAAAGGATTTTGATGGTTCTTTTCATAATGGTGCTTTAGTAAATGGTAGCTCTGCAGAAATTAATCCTCAGCCATTGCTCCCACTTTCTACTCAACTCAACGGACAAGTGTCCAAGAAATCCTCTATCATAGACGCCTTGTCCATTCATAAACCAATGGCAGATATGATTCCCACAGGGAAACGAGCCAGCCCAGATAAAACAACATCAGTTATAAAGGAGTCTATAATAAAGTTACCTTATAATGGTGAAGTGAATTCTCTTGGATACTATGACACTCACAAATATGGGTCACAGTCTTCTAGTCAAAAAGAATTCAAAGACAACCCTGTCAATGGTTGTGAAGAAACAAGCATGTTTCCAGTTTCTGAAGCAAAGAGCAGGGAGCCTCTTTCTGAAAATGGGGACCATATTCCTGACAAATCCTCAAAAATGTGTTCAAACATCAAAAATATTGATAATGGTGACTTGGTTGCTGAAGATGGTGCAATGTTTAGAAAAGCATCTCCTGGTAGCATGGATATCGTCAATACAAGAGTGACAAATCCTGATATTCTTCGGATACCCAAAATTGGTCACAGTTTACCAAAAGTAGGTCATGATTCAAACGACACTTTAGTATCTTTACTTAACCACTCCATCAACCAGGTGTATGAGGCTGATAAAGCTGATGAGATTTCTGCAAAAGCTGATATCAGCTTAAATAGAAAACCAACATCATCGCCATCTTGTGTGACAACCGAGTCAAATTCTAAATTTTCATCGTCCTTAACCTCATCAATTTTGTCTTCATCGTTGTTGTTCTCTGCCATACCGAAGTATCCTCAACTTGCAGACTCCAAGAAAAGCCTTTCTGCAGCATCAAAACTGTCACCAATTCTCCCATCTTCTGCTGCCTCCAATGTGTCTGATGGACCTTTAGACTTCACACCAAAAAGATCAAAGAAAGGACTACCTGAGTTTGATCCACCAACTCCTTTGCTGGGATCCACTCCCATCCCAGCTCATTCCAAACCAATCAATCCTCAGCCGTTGCCACCTTTTCATCCATCAGCTACAGCCAATCCAAACTTGGATAAAACTCCACCAGCAGCCCATTCTGCCCGTCCATCACATAGACAACTACCTTCTATGAATCCAATACATATGATGGGTCATTCGTTATCAGCCCATCATCCTCAGCCACCGTATATCCCAGGGCTCCCTCATTTACCTTACGGTTCATCAAGTGCCTCTGAGACTCTGTCTAGTCTTGCCTCCATAGTGACTCCTCCACCTGCGCACCATCATCCTCCCATCACAACATTCGCATCGTCAACCCCATCAACGTTTTTGAGTTCTCATTCATACCAAACAAAATCAACACCATCTCACTTGTCGTCTACGCCCTTCCTCAAACCTCCAACAATGGCAAACCTCCTAAAAGCAGAAACATCATACTCTTCTTCAGAACTTCTTCAACACGCAGCATCTCAGGTACTGCTGTCTGCAGAACATAAGAAGACCTCTCCTCCGTTTGTCACAACACCAACAAAATCTCCGAAACATAATTCTGGGTCCATTTCTCCTTCACCTCTTAAGTCGTTTACAACAGAAGGGGACTTTAATTCCCTCTCAGAATCTCCGTTCTTATCTGACCAGCTTGCTAAAGGCATGTCAGATTCAGGGGACCACAAGCTATGGTTCAGCATCTTGCCCAAAGTTCCTTGTGATGAGCACTCTGTAACAGTGCCAATGAAGTGGGAGAACTCCCATATACCAACAGTTTCATATCAGTTACCATCATCTTCCTCTATGGGATCAATCATCTCATCATGTACAATGTCAGCGTCACCAACATCAGTGTCCACGATGACCTCTTACCTCAACTCTGGAGCTACACCAAGCCTGGAGAACCTTCTGCCTCTACTTCAATCAAACCCGTCCCTCCTCACCAATGACTCTATATTAGCATCCCTCCAGATGTTGACCAATCCGTCTGCCTCACCTTCACCCACTCCATCAACAATGTCAGGAGTAGATGCATCAGGAGATTTCAAAATACCTCCACCTCCACTGGACTTTGCCTATCACATGGACCCATGGGAAATCTTAAAGGCTGCACAAGGCAAAGCCAAGCCAATACCCAAAGGTAATAGTTTAGTTTGAAGAATTAAGTAATTATGAATCTAAATTTTAAGACATTAGAAAGCATATTCTTTGTAGAAAGTATTGGGTCACAAACATTTGTGTGTAGGGGGAGGGGGGCTTTTTCCACATTTTCTTTTATGCCAATTCATGCAATTAGTGATATTACTGAGAATTTGGTATTTAAGAGCATTATATAGACTTGGTTGATTTAACATATGACTTGGAAATGCACAACACTCAAGTTTTCTTATTTTCATTGTTAGCATTAACATCAAGATTCTTTATCTTGAGAAAAAATAAATGAAATATCACTTTTCACTAATGTGGCTTTGAAGATTATTTTGTTTGCTTCCTTCATTTGTTTTTAGCTGAAACAACAAAGTCGACTGATTTGTGTCAGCAAACTGCTGTAGTGATAATGATGATATTAATGATAATGATAATAGCATTGATTTAGGGCTTTCCCTTTTGAGTAAGCTAAAGCTTTACAACTATTATCACCCCAACAGGTTCAATACAAACCTGTACATTCTCAGCTTACCAGGAAGTATACAAGTGTCGCTTGATAGGCGCCTTACTTCGGCAATCTAACAGATATTCACTGCCTATAGTCAATTATAATGAATAACCCCGAGCCGACAAGATTCGAAACCAAGGTGTTCATGTGACAGAACATTGCCCACACCCACTGAGCTATCTATGCCCACACCCACTGAGCTATCTATGCCCACACCCACTGAGCTATCTATGCCCACACCCACTTGTGCGCATGTTAAAAGCTCTGGTGGTTCTAATTGCACAAACAGCTGCAACCATTTGTCTACTCTATTAAGACATCTAAACGAGTTGATGGTATAAAGCAAAATGATGAATTTTGAAATGAACACATGCAAAAAAAGGTGCCAATACCCGTAAGATTTAAGAATCTGAAAATTAATGTTGTTGGAAAACCTCAAAAGCACTCCAATTAGGCCTATTAGTTTGAATGACTTTTAAGTAGTAAAAAGACATTTCAAATAAAAGAAAGTACAATAAAACTTTCTTATAACTCAACTGCACCTGCATATGATTGTAACATACCCCTACTAAAGTGACAAGCATTAAAGATGTTTTTGTTATTGAAAGAAAACATTTCTTCAGTAGTATTATTCTTAATGATGTTAACATTTTTCTTCATAGAAAAGCAACATGGCTGGTGGCGTATTTACGACATTGCTATGTTGAGGGGCGTGATGCCCCTGACATTGGGCAGAGGAATCAGAGAGAAGAATCTCCAGCGAGGTATTCACAGATACCAGGAGTATGCTCGTCTTCACTGCACCTTTGATTCAGAGAAGGGGGAGCAGGACCCTAAAGCAGGTACACCATCTTATGTTTATGTCAGATTTTGTTTTACATTGTTTGAGTAATATAAAACTTTATTCATTTTAAAAAAGTTTCTTTCATATTTTAACAAAAGAGACTACAGTAAAGAGGAGTTAAACTAAAAACTTTTAAACAGAAACTCTTGCTAAATCTTAAGTCCTGATCTTTGTTTTTATTTATTATTTCAGAGTCAAAGTTATGACTAAAGTGAAAACAAACAGTCAGTCCCATGGACTGCAGTTAAAGTATTGTTAGCTGTGTTTTCATTTCTGTTATGGAATAAGTCATTTTCTCAAAACTTGACTTTAATAATTTTTTATATAGGGAACCCTCTGAAGTGTTTATTTTCCGGTTGTAGTTTAAATAGTCTAAAATATATGATTTTTTAAAAATCAAAATGATCATAGATTTTAAGGAAGTGATAACTTCACATATTATGTCACCTGAAATTTACGTGATGATATCAAAATTGCAACAAGTTTGTATACAATGTTTTGTCTTCTTTTTTTCCAGCTGAAAATGAGTCATCAAAAGTTAAGAAAGAAGAATCTGAGGATGAAAATGAAAAATCATCTAACGAGGTGAAACCTTGCTCCAGTGATGTGGAAGAAGAGGTCGATGTTGAAGTTCAAGTCAAACCAGGTGATGAGGATACTAGCATAGATGTAACAGAGGAATCTGAGGAGAAAAAAGTCAAGGTTGAACAAAATGATAGTTGTTCAAAGGATGTGGATTTGAGTGTCGATGAGAAAAATGAAGATGATGATGATGACGATGTTATTGAGATGAAACCAAACTGTGATAAGGACGTTGTTAAAGCAGAACATTCCTCCGATGGGTCATGTGACTACATTACCCCTGATCATCCTGATGATTGGTCCATTAAGTTGATGCATGATATCGAGATGGCTACTCTTGATGAAGTGGAAGCTTTGGAAGAGAGGATATTCCATGCCAGTCTTCAGGCTAAAGTTAGTAGAGGCTTTGCATTCCTTGTACAATTATAACAATTATATATCATGACGAGAAAATTGACACAAATGTGCGACCAAAAAGTAAAAAAATGTTAACGCCAGAAAAATGTCTTTACCATGTTCTGCTTTGTTTGTTTATTTCAGTAGGTCTATGTCGATTAAAGGGGTGCAATTGAATTATATTTACACCTATACTTTATCTGCATAGTTATTCCCCTTTGTACCAAAGGTAAAGTTACAGGTACCATCTTTAACTTCTCACAAGGTTGTGAGGTTGTTCTCACAACATGTCACCCTGTCTGAAAGTGAGCTGGAAGTAGTAGATAAGTTCTGCTACCTTGGTGACATGCTGGACGCCGAGGGCGGTGCCGAGACAAGTTCCATCATCAG
>JAUUEB010488043.1:0-10812 GCA_032362205.1 Clione limacina | reverse complement strand
ACAGACAGACAGACAGACAGACAGACAGACAAGATGAAAATATACCACTTCACAATATAATTGTGTGCGTGGAATAAACAAATTACTCACCGCGAATGAAAAACTTCAATTAACAGACAATACTAGCGTTGATTTCTGTCCCTCAGTTCAAAATTAATTACTTTTTATCCTGGCCTCCTTAATACATCTTTACTATGACATGTTTAGACAGACACCGTGAACCCTGTATCTCGTAATTACGTACGTAATGACATCATCAAGCCTCTCCAACTAGACACTACACATTGGCAAGTTCCGGTCACATGGTGGTACAGAGCATAATAGTAAGATTTTTGGTTGACATGTAGCGTGCCATATTTGAGATACGAATATAAAGTTAAAATAGTTTGTACGCCGTAAGGGTCAAACATGTTCATTCATTTTCTTAAGTTTTGTCCTTATTTTTTTACGATATAATCTTAACTTTCCCAGTTAGTACATATACGGGTGATTGATGATTGATATATTGATTTAAATCAATTTAATTTGTGTTTTGTTTATGTTACTTACAATTGTTTGTGTCGCACAGATGGGGGGTACATGCGCCCTGTGGGGGTGAAAATAAGGGAGAAGCAACCTTTAATTCAAGAAGTAAATAAAAAATAGTTTGTTATCAACAGATATCGGTGAAATGTCAAGCATTTCCACGTAAGAGGACGTTCAACTCCCGAGTAAGCTATTCAATGTGTTAATTGCAATCCACTCTAATTCGCAACTTTGCTCTACGCATATACGAAATACGAGCCTTCGTTCGAGAATAATTACTAAATAATAAGCTAAGTCAGATAATTATTGGCAATTTACATAAGGGTTGAACTTGCTTTAAATGTCTTGCTAAATTGGGAAAAACAGAATATAGTTATTATAGACATAACGCTGGTTGACACTGATTTGTTCACTTAAATATGTAACATTGTAATATAGACGAAAACACCGTTACCATTGGACTGGTTTTACCATACACACAACACGTGGCTGATATACTGAAGTCAAAACTTGGGATCTTAGATGTAGGCAAGAAAATGTCAAATCTGAACAGTATTTATGAAAAGTGGCCATCTAAAAATGGTATGTTACAATTATGCTCATACACCATAACATGCAAATGTTCTTCATCAATGTACGATTTATTTTTAAAACCAATACATTCGAGTTCTCATTGATGAGAAATATGTGTTCATATCGGATACATTAAAAGTCTATACATGTAAATTGTACAAAGCTGCGAGAAAACGTCAAAAAAATACTACTTCAATCCAATGTCCACTGTTTAAGCGGGAAGGAGCATAAGCTTTCCGATCCAAGTGAGTGTACATAGGTAACAAATGACGTCAGCAAAGTACAGGCGCAATTTATGACAATAATCTCAGCTTGATCCGTCTATTTTTTTGAAAATAAATATTACTTTCTATTTACTACAAACATCCTGCTCTTTGGATGAGGCTAATTTCACATAGTTTTTATGAAAAAAGTAAAACGCTTGCACAATAAAGCGTTGTCATTGCACGCACACAAACTTCCTAGTTTCACTTTAGGAAGATATCCAAGCAAACTGTACCTTAGGTCACTATCCAAGCAAACTGTACCTTAGGTCACTATCCGAGCACACTGTATTTTAGGTGACTATCCAAGCAGGGTTAAAGGTTAGGGGTCAGAGTTTGTGTGCGTGCAAAGACTACAACAAGTGATATGGTAAGAATGTTATTGCTTTCATTTTCCAGAGCGTACAGGATTGTGTAAGTATTGGAGCAGAGGGGATGTAACCCACTTATGTCTTTTTGTTTCTCTTGTATTATTGTGTTATCGTTCCTTTTTTAAGAACACTTTTAATACACTGGTGACTACTGCTAAGTTGTTCCACTGAGGTAAAAAACGATTTTTATGCACTTTTCTCCTCGGCGACTTGGCATTGATGGACAATTTTTTGCATGCGGTCTTATATGGATTTAACTCAACAGGTGGCCTAATTTTACCTATATATACAGGTTAACAAACACAGTTGTTTATTTGTTATTGTTTTAAAAATCCACATTTTTGATCAAAGTTTAAGGAAATTTTATCATGACGTGAGTAATCGTTACAGAGTAACTATGTATCAAATTCCATATATTGGGAACTTTACTCTGCAATCCACAAATTAGATCCACTCAAGTCAGGTTTTGAATTTATATTTTACTAATAAAGAAATTAAAAACTATATGAATGGAATTATGGAACCAGGAGGTGTGGGAATATGTGACGCCCGTGTTCGTCTGTGAACAATATAACTCAAAAAAGTACAACCAATATACCTTAACTGTGGTACGATGTTGTAAATAAACACGATGAAAACTCTTGTCTAATTCCAGCAATATCTGTTAACAATCGACTGAGTTAAGGAATTTCAAGAATTTCTCTATCATTCTTTGGTAAAACAATGTCTCCATCACCGTATCAGAAATTTTCTTCCGCATTCAACACTAATGCAAGCTTTGAATAAACACGACCTGTTGCGCACCTTTCGCCGGGATATAACCTTTTGTACATAGTGTGTTCCCTAACAAACTTAGCGAACCGTACAATCTTGCACTATCTTTTCCTGAATAGTTTAAAGCGTATTATTGATTGCAATCAAAGCAGTAATTTACTTTTCTCAGTGCTTTTCTATACACATTTAGATAAATTTATATTTAAGTAAACAATACTGAAATATAGGGAAATGTTTTATTTTACATAGTGTCGGATTTGTACTCTGCATCTGAGTGCTCATGTTTCTAGTATTATGCTTGTTGAACTAATATCACTTCTCTAAACTCCTATCAATTGATTGATTGAGTTAGCAAAAGGATATTATTATCTAACTAAGATGCGTAATACAAAATTGAATACACCCACATTTTGGAGAGACTGCAAGTATATCAGTTTCGAGGGTACTTCCTCTTTTTAATATCCTTGCTGAATGGTTGTGTTTCATAAATCGTTTTCAATGTGGCTGTTTACATTGACTGTTGTTGTGAGGTATTTTCTGATTTTTGAAGTTTTTGGCTCATGTTCTAAAATATCATTTAACTTACTGTTTAGTCGTCAGCTTGTTTATATAAATTTGCTTATTTTTTTCGACGTTTATCTATGTATGCGTATAACGTGTGTCTCTTTCGACTGTATTAAAAGATACATGTAACTTATTCAATCCCTATGAATATAATTGAAGTTATTTAATCGTTGTAAACATGGCCATTCATAAATGAAGTTGAAAGTTGTTCGCACAAAAGAAAGGGTCTCTCAGGAAGTAACCTTGCGCAGTTTGCGTTTTATCAGCTGAGCATATTTTAACGGAAAGATATGATAGACATTTATGACTCTTTTACCACCGGCATACCATTTGGATAAACAGAACTTTGAGTAGAAAACACTGTTTTCTGGACAAAAGCAAACGTGTGTGATGTCATAATTCTATTCCAGTGGATGACTTTGGGATTAACTTACTTTAAAACATCGCTGCTCGCTGCTGTTGATGAATTATAAGCAGCTTAGCGTTGTTTGTGACAAACTGAACACACTTGTTTGCAGACGACCGATGTGTTAAGTTTATTGTGTATAACAGTTCAGATAATTTACAAGATATTAGTAAGTAGGTGAGTAAAATCGTCGGTGGTGCTATTAAGTCATTATAATTGAATGCACGAGTTGTGGCAGACCTTTTATACTATTTCTTTACAGTAAATGGCGCGAAACTATGATTTTGAAAGAGGGAGGGGGCAACATAAGAATGGCAGCAAAGCTAATTCAGATTGGTAATTGAGAGGTCCTATTAGCGTGGGACAGCCTGGTCTAATCTGTTTTAAAAACATGACATACCACATTTTGGTAATGTTGCACTTTTTAATTTATAAAATCAGCATAAAATGTGAAAAATTGACCTTGCGGGTTAGTCGGGGGAGGGGGTGAAAGGTTCCTCTTCAACCCCTACCCGGGAATTTATCGGACTTTTATTGATCTTTAAGGGAACTAGACAATTTAGTTAGCCAAAAAATTAACTTAAGTAAAGTACTCAGAATTTAACTAAGATAATGAAAGGTGTTGCTGAGACCATGTACTGGTTTAAACTGTAGAACCATTAGTTCTGGAATTATGAGGTTAAGCTTGGCCGTGACGGCATCAGGACACCATCTCACCCCTGCTAAGGTCAAAATTCAAAACTTAATATTTAGAACGAATGTAATGTTGCCTCGAAATGTCTTATTTTGATTTTTAAATAGGGACTTTGGGTGACTTTTGTGAGTAAAATGCGTTTTAGTGAGGTGCTCAGCGTATATAGTTATATATAGTAATAACTACCTTTTGTGAAGAAAAATCGCTTTTGTATGACCCCTGTACTAATAACTTAACAATGCAAATTTTGCGACTTATGTTACTCATTTAGTTTTACTTCCGTTCAGAAAGCGCACTCCGATAATTTCCCAGAGGTACCCGCTATATGCGAATGAAAATATTGTTTTATATATGTCTGTTCAGCATGGAAGTTGTTACACGAATCGCCACTTTGGGTGTTGATTACGATGGTGATAATGGTGCAAAGTCCTGAGCTTTGGTACAGGGGTCCTTTTTAATAGTATTTATGCATTGTGTGGAGTTGTGGTAGTATAGTGAAATTGGTCTTTGAATACTTTGTTGTTGTTCTTCTTCTTTTTCTGTTAAGCTGATTTTAGAGAAAGTCGGATAACACCGACGCGACGAGGTCGCTAGTATGTTAATATTACACCACTTCATTAGTGAGTACTCATTTGTATGACCCCAGGACGAAGTATATAATCATGACATTTTTGGCAACTTATGTTTTTAGGTAACTAAAAGTGTTTTCTGGTCACGTACGCCTATACGTCCGCAATATTGCCCAGCACTGCCTACCAGACAGTGGGTTTGCAACATTCATGTTTAAGACCAAATATAAGTTTATCATTTAGCGGTCCAAGTTGTGTTTTTGCTTTGTTTTTTCCATTTTGAAGCCAAATCTTATGATTGTTATGTCATATTATCTGTTAGACCTGTTGATTTAAAAAAAATACAAGTGCAGATTGACAATGGTCTTTTCACCTTTTTCATGAGATTATTTGAAAACAATTTTGCATGAAAAATTCACCCGCGCAGAGGCCAAACCCAGTAGTGTATTTGTAGCGACATATCAAGTATACTTGTCATTTCGAAAATTGAATGATTTTCTTTAAATAGAAGGCTGAATAAGTAGTTTATAAGACTAATGCTACTTTAAATTTATAATGAAAGATGAAAATTCAAGAAGATTCCCTTTGAAGGATAGAAACAATCTTTTGGAAAAAATGAAATTAAAGCAAAATGAAATGAAATAAGAAAATTATGGCTGATCAAGTCCTGCTTTGCAAATTATTTGAATGTCTGCAGTCTTGGTTTATTCAATTACTTATATTTTTCTGTGATCGGCCTCAAAGATTGTTTCTTGGGTATTTTCAAAAGCTTCGGTTTCCGTTTTTACGAAAAGCAAATTAATAGTTTGTTTCTGTCAGTAATTTTATTTTGAAATCCTAAGCATTGTAAGAATTATATATATAAAACCCTTGTTCATATAATCCTAAGCGTATGGTTCCTTTGAAAATAGAAACGCTAATGTGAAGAACCATGACAGTCAAAACGGTCACCGTCCGATACAACAAATGCCAAAAAGATACGCACCGTCTGCTATTTAAACATTAAAAAATTCAGTGCGGTGTCAAAGCATTGAGCTAAATATGATTTTTCGGGTAATTTCGGATAATTTTTAAAGAAAACCTTAAGCTGAAGCAATAGTGGTACCATGGATAATTAAAACAGTATGGTTCTAACCCTCACACAGCGTGTGATACACTGCAATGACGCCAGAGAAAACCTTGGTGAAAGAATCATCAGCAGCCGAACAGCTCATCCTTGTTATCCCTACACCCTTGATCTTAGTCCATTGGACTTTTATCGTTAGTATTCTTGAAGGATAGTTTATGTGGTAATACCTTTAAGAACATTCAACATCTTAAGACGGCGATCAATTTTATTCCTGTAAAATTTCGTTTTATTTACATCAAAAATACGAGTTTTACAACACTTTTCTTGAGAATACTTTTTTCTGGTCATCTTATGATATTAAAACAACTTAACAAAATCATATTATGAATGACATACACGTTAAACAAACAAAATAATTACATAGTTTTATTCACATATGTTACATGGAATCACCGGTATTTTTAAATAACAAAACATTAAAAAATTATGATAACGTTCGATTATATAAGTTCAAAGTTCAAACTGATCATTAATTGATCTTCGTTGTAAATAACATTCTCAGATTATCTCTTGGGGTGTGGTGGCCTCGGAGTAACGTCTCTACTTTGCATGCGAGAAATACTTGGTTCAAAACCGACTAGTACTGCATATTAACTACCGCTTTACGCTCACTTAGTACTTGATTAAAACGTTAAGGCTGGATAGAAGGTACACACATCGTTTAACTTGTCATGTTGATCGGTCGTAAATGTCATCCAAATAAGACTATCTTAAAACAATATGCGTCCCTTGTTGACCTGTATTGTTGGTTGAGCTTGCTCTCTAGCAATGAAGACATTTTAGTTCTTTTTCGTATCTGGCTCATCAATCTTTGTCTTTCAGTTCATCAGCTTGTTAATTTGTCGATTATTTATCTGCAATTCAATAGGTTTATATTGACAGACACAAAATGCTGTTTTTATGGCGTAATATCATCGACCCTACAGTACTTGGCGAAGCTTAAAACAAATGAGTATCAATACCAAATGAGCCATCAATTTGTTGAGCAATGTCTCAAAAGCAAGGTGTGTATGAATCTTTTTTGAAAATCAACTTCAAAGTTTAATCTCTCCGCCGAGGAATGAATACTTTTTCCAGGCCAATCATAGGAGACTCAAAAGTCATCGACAATACGAACGCCGTCAAGAATGCAAACACTAACATTCCAAGATAGCTGATGATCTGGAGGAAAGAAGAAGAAGACAAGAATTAACATTATACGAAATAATGCTGAATTTTATACTTTTTATTTAATATACAAAAATGAGTTTTTGGGATAATTTTAGGGAGCAATACCATTATGATTTAGTTATCATTACACGAACACCATGGTAGTAGTCACGTGAGTGTATTGTGACACTCGTGTTTGTATGTCAGTGTGACTTTAAATTTGTTTAACAAGTTAATTTTCAAGGTTGTTTTTCTTTACATATTTTGATAAAGTTATGTTCTTTTATTTTGTATCTTAGTAATGCTGATGTGGTTCAGTAAGAAACTGTTTTATTTCATATCGTGTCGGATTTGTACAGGATGTTCTGTTGTCGTGTTTGTCTCTATGTTTAGAAATGTGCAGGGGGGGGGGGGTATTTTGTATCAGAATTTATGCTTTGTACGATCTAGTGCCTTAGTAAACTTTTTGGGACAAAACTGCTCACATTATTACTTATAATTCAAATAATTTTGAATTAAGATATATATTTCAAAAGTTTAAGATATATATCGGGTTTCCTATGAAAATGATCGTACTTCAGTCTGCAGCATAATATAGACAAACATATTTTAGTCGAGCAAATAAAATAAATGTCAAAATAAATCAAAAGCCAGAAATTAGATTAATTTTCTTATATAATTTCTTTTGTTCATCAATTCTTTCATGTAAGACAGTTTGCTATTTTTTCCATTGCTAATGTAATACAAAATTATTATGAATACGCTATAAATAGAACACCATTGTAAATTAAGATAATATTAGAATCTAATCGGATCAATTAGATTCTAATATTATCTAACATTAGCAAAAATACAGTAAATCCGATAACTTGTGGGAAAATACTCACAACATTGAGATCGTTGATATAAAACAGTTGATCCATATTGCCAAAGTAGATATATAACAGACAGGGATGAATGAGATAAGCCATGTAAGTAAGACGTCCAAGTACCACAAATGGAGACCAAGTCAGAATGTAGTTGACAAATCCTGAAAAAGCAGGGATTAAATACATGATTAGTTCATCAAAAAAATTGTGTTTGAAAATTTCATGTATTTCATTCTTTCCGTTATGCTATTTAAACTTTTTTTTAACTTGCCACCGTTTTTAAAAGTGTGTTTTTGATTATTTTTATTTTACTTAATTTTGTACTTTGTGGTCTATGTTACTTCAAAGCATACCCAACACAAACTCCCAATATTCCTATAATGCATCTTCAATTATTGCAATTAAAATGTACGAAGATGGTCTTGATATGCTTTAAACACCCATCTGTACGTTTTTAGCTTTTTTCCTCTCTTTAGTAAAATGTGTTTTCAATATTTAGAAAATAACAAAACTTCTACGGAGACCAAACGCATTTCAGTAAATACCCAAACAAAAATTAATGTGGTTAAAATCACCGGTGATTATGAAATTATTTTAAGGCAACATAATGTTATATCGTTTTTACTTAGAGTTATTCATCTGCTTGTTAAAACGACATTTCCAAATGACAACTATTTGTAAACGAATGATAAATATTTTCCCTATACATAAAGGCGACTTACTGTATATTTAATTGTGGTCGTAATATATACATTCTGATAAACGACATGAAGGATGGTTGTATTTTTCTAGAAAAGTTTCTAGACTTAGACAAAATATAATTAAAAAAATATGTGCAAACTTTAACTCACCTCCATAGCCACTAGTACACGAGACAATGACCCAACATACACAGGCAGCCCATGCAGAACGAGCCACCGCATTATAGAACGCTGCCACTCCAATAGTGCTAGGATCGTCTCCAGTTTCGTCACCATGGATACCGTACACAATAGCTATACCTGCTGCTGTAGCCAATGTCCAACCGACAACATTTAGTGTCTGAGAATGATATACATTAACATGTAACTTAAATCACTGATCGAGTATTATATTAGGATATATAAGTTCGATATATAGGATTCGATTCATAGGAATCGATATATATGTTTCGATTTAGGATTCGATTCATAGGGTTAGATATATATGGTTCGATATATATATGTTTCGATGTTTATGATTTGATATATAGGATTAAATATATAGGATTCGATTTATAGGGTTCGATTTATATGATTCGATTTACGATTCGATATATAAGGTTTGATGTGTATCCTTAAAGCATGTAAAACTGATTTCACAAGATGTTGACTCACTACAGTGTGTGGGTCTATTGTTCGCTGCTTTCAGCTCTTAACTTATAATATATTATTTTCTTTTTGCGATGTATATATTTATGTGTGTGTTTTATCGTTATCTGAATCTACATTATCGATAAAAATCGAGAAGTTAGAAATAAAGATTCTTTTTTGTCGTTTCTTTAAGAATTTTTCTCATATTGATTGTTCATCTTTAATTATTTCATTGAAACTTTTTGTATACTTGCTGCTTAAAACAGATACAAATTTTCAATCTAATCGATTCATTTTATTTGCATACTTAAGCATTCGTCAAATGACCAACTTATTTTTTGTTAAAAGACATAACTATTCACAGTTAATATATATGCGACCCTTAAGCCCCGAGATATTGTGAAGTGTTTTTATATTGTGAACTGTAATGAAGATAGAAATATAACGTTTAAGCCCTACCATCACAGAATTCAAACTTACCCTATTTAAAGGTATTCTCCCTTTGTTTATGGCCAAACAGTAACCAGTGATAACACCGATAACAAAGGGGCCGATCCTGCACCAAGGGGCCCAATAGTAGTTGAAAGCATAGTCGACAAGGTTTCTGGAGAAATAAAATTGCAATTAGTACTTACAAATTATCTATGTCTTAATCATTTACTTGAACAGTTCTGACAAAAAGTAACTCAAAAAATAAATAGAGTTGATGATTTTTTTGAATTGCCTGAGAAATTTTTGCAACACAGATTTTTTATCAAATTTGTATGCATATTTTACCAGATAAGCGTGCCAACTCATACAAAATAGACTAAAATTTAGGATAATTCGAGAGTATTATATCCTTTTCTTTTAAAGAACTATTACATACATGATATGGGTTGATTCTCAGATTAACGTCAGGAGTTATGCAATTTTTGGAAATTACTTCTTATGCAAACATCAGCTTGTAACGCTAAGTATGCTGAGTAAATATATCGGGTTAATTGGAGTGTGTAGACTTACTTTTGGGCACCACCGAAAATGGTATCAGCCCATCCGTTATCAATGGACAAATACCCAGTGGTGATCCAGTTTATCAGGAGAAAGACGCAACAACTTGCCATACCTGCGTACATGTTGCTAAAAAAGAAACAACAATATATAAATTATAATAAAGTTCAAAATACATACGTTTTAGTATCAAAATTATAAAACTACCATACTTATGTAGATTCAGATAACGATAAAACACACACATAATATCTATACATCGCAAATCTTTATAGCTGCAATTTCGTATCGCCTGAAGAACAAATGATTCTAAATTCAGTCGTAAATAGCTCGTTTCAAATTCCAGTCCAAAACTTCAAACGTAAAACTTTGATTTTAATGCTTTCTCATAGAGGCGTCCTCGTGAGTTTTGTCACTGTTTCAATCACTTTTTACGGTGTTGTTTTCTTTTTTCTGCAGTATGTTAATTTGGTAGTTTGCTTTTTACACCCTCTACTATTTTATTTCTTTAAGCCGACACCTTTCGAATCCTATTGGTGATCGTGAATGTATGATAGTTGTCAGTTTGCCAGGGCTTTGTTTTACTCATGTATTTCGGTACATGA
>JAUUEB010488032.1:0-10813 GCA_032362205.1 Clione limacina | reverse complement strand
AAGAAGTACTCACTAGACTGTTACTTGAAAATAAACCTTTACCATGCCTCATGTCACATGTCATTCGGTCCCCTATTGCTTTAATCAGAGTAGCTTGTTGTATTGCTTCTTCAAGGTTTTTCCTCACGTCTGATACATCAGGATGAATAGCCTGCTAACTTTTGCCAATGTCTGGCAGTTGTTAGCCAAGTTCCAGTCCAAATGTCTATTTGGCCCAGGAGGGTAACAAACGAGAAAAAAAGAGGGGGGGGGGACAAATTTTTAAAAAGGGAATCATGAAAAAACAAAATAAACGTTCACAAATACTATTCCTGTTAATCTCGTCATATAAAGAGCCCTAGCCATGGCCCCACCCTTCTTCCTTCCGAGTCGCCTGATTCTACAGTTCTTGCACCATCATAAAAATCTTTTTGTTAGACGATCTATGTTTATAAATCATGAAACAGTTATGACATACATATCTAGGCGACTACTATGGGGTCATGGCCCCCCCCCCTCGATCCAAAATGCTGTATATTCGCACCATTTCAACCCGTTTTCAAATTGTCGGCAGCTTCGCGGCCATTGATTTGACAACAATAATAGTTGTACCTCTTTTATAAATCCTGGCAACGCGCCTGTATAAATCAGATTGTTGAGTAAGATGTTGCCAAAAACCATTGTTTTATTTATAACTTTGTTCAAACGATTCAAGTTCTTAGTAAGGTAGCAAACATAATCATCCTGTATATTAAAATGTCCAACATACTTTCTGATATAGTGATGTTTTTACACATTTTTGCACACAACGATTTTGTTTGAATCAAAGCAAATCTTTTTTTATTGATATAAAATGCCAGTCAGCATTATAATCAGTTTCATCGTTAAAATGATTTTGAGTTAAAAATAATAACAACACAATTGCACATTTGCTTTAAATCTGTGATAGTAAAATGAAAATAATAATAATACAACCGCGTATAATGATTGCAAAGTGAAGGGCAAAATATGTTGCTTTTTCAACAAATTTCTGATCCATACTCATAATGAAATTGTATTTTCAGTTGAAAGCGTCATTATTCCCCAGTCGTTTTCATCACATGAAGCAAAACACTATGTCTTGCTTTGCCGCTACGGTGTTTTAGATCTAAACAAAAGTGATTGTGTATACTTTTTTTCATAGATCTGCTTACTTGGAATATCATATCAAAAGGACATTTATTACTCGAAACCTGAGACCCTGCATGTACAGAAAATATGATTTCCAATCATTTTTCAAACAAAGCATAGGAAATGGTGAGATTTTAAAGAAAATCTTCTGTAGCGAGTTTATTACATAAATCATTGATCCATTCTAGCTTTTGTTTTCAACATCGACCATATTGTTGCATTGTGATTTACAGAAACAGTTTTTAATCCCTTATTCCAGATTCTAAAGAGATAGTTTTAAGGTTATAATAACATTTGATTATTTCCCATGTTATCAAAAGGTGGATTTCCATTAACATTAACATTGTATAGACTTTCACGATATGTTTTATGTGCCACCTGCTTTTAAGCATACGTGGTTGTTTGTGGTTCTTGCATCGACATTATCTGCTTTTATTTGTTCTTTTTTACATATAAATTATTGTCTAAAGTTTGAGCGAATTGTTTAAAGATTATTCTTTTTGGACTGGCAAAATCTGTTTCTGACTGGCACAACTATCGACCCTGCCAATCCAGTTGTCTGTTATGAGTTTCACTCGATTGGTCCTGTCTACCAGTGGCAATTCCTACCCCTTTGCTCTTTGGAACATAGGCCTTCATAGCATACTCATTTGCAGCAACAAAGTGTTTATATTTTTCACTGTAGTCCGCATGCAGTACCTGAAATCAGTTCTTTACATTTAGTATGTACTCCCTCTAGAATTCCTCATTTACATAGATTGCCCTTAAGTCAAACAGATATTACACTCTGTGGTCTGATCCTGTTGTTATAAAAATGTCACAGGGCTCTTTATTCAGTCACTATATTGCCACTTTTTCCTCATAAAAAATTCTACTTCGGATTTGTGTGTTATTTAAAGGCATACCATGCTCTTTCATAATTTTGACTAGGATTTTTCCACTCCTGTTGATCTCACAGCGAAAAGCTTATTGTAAATATTCACGGCACAGTCTTGCATTAAATCCCCAATTAAAGTCAGGATTCTTTGTGCTGCCACATTTCTCTAAGCTGATGTAAACTTGCATATAATCGCTTGATTGCTTTGTTTTGTGTCACCGAAAGTGTGGCCTAGAAGAACTTTGAATACATAAATAAACAACTATGCCTTTTTGCATGTTATTCATGCAATCTGAATATTTACCGGATTTTGTCAAGTTTTAACTAACAGAGTAGAGCTTCAGGTAATTCAATAAATATAAACCAGTTTTCTCTAAAACGCCAATAATATTACAAATCATTTTTCGAACAAATATGTTCGAATCGCTTCATTTAATTCGCTCTATTCTTGACTTAATTTCTTAATTTGTTCGGCCAAATCTGTCCAAATCTCAACTGATTGGGTGGCAGAAATAGAAAGCATAATTTTGATAATTCCATTTCCTACTCGATGCTGCCAGTCTGTAAATCTTAATATTATTGCGCTTCATATAAGTAAAGGAATCGGAAACAACTATTTTAGAACAGTTTCTACAATGGAATCCATTTTTGTGTCCGTTTTATTTATGTTAATTTCAATTTCCAATCCTTAACAACGTATGTGCTGAATATTGCTAAGTCGTGAACCTTTAAGGCCCTTAGGCTAGGTGTGAGTAAGTATAGTTTGTTATCGTCTCCACACACATGAGATCATATGAAATACAGGTCACACATTAACGCCCTGCACGAGATCACAGTCCAGTGGAGTATGACAGAAAATACAAGTCACTGGCCGCATTCGAAGCTAGGAAATGTCGTATACGAGGCAATTGCTTTACCCCCGTGACCACCAAGCCCCTTAACAAGACTAGGCATTTGTAAAGAAGAATGAAGAAAAATCGTTGTGCCATTTTTGTTTGAGTCTACGTTTTATTGAGTTCTGATTGAAATTCCAGACACATTAATAATTTCAAAAAAGTATCAATCGAAAAACAGCGTATAAGTTTCGAATGTTACAGGCTGATAAAAGACGGCCTTTTTATGATATTTGTCATATTTCAATACATCTTTTGCTGTGCATCATTTAATTGGTTTTCTTTTTATTGTAATCGAGTCATGATACTCATACAAATTATGACGTTAGTGTAGATAGTAAAACACAAGTATTGAAGGAAAATCGATAGTCCCTATTTTGGGTTACGGATATTTAAAGATAGAACTTTAAATGTTTTATGTGTGATGAATAACGATGGGCGAGCATAATTGCTTAAACCGGGCGATTATTTCTGTAGGGGCTTAGTTTATCCAAAGTCTACACACTTTCCATCTGGTGGTATTCAAAGACCAGAGTCAGTGTAATGACAAGTGTAGATAAAACTGAGGTCAGAGTAGAGATTGTAGGAATTGCTTCAATCACTTTACGGGTATTTCCGGATTAAAACTCATGGCCGAAAAGCGGTACGGTACTGTAAGATAGAACTTTAAATCTTATCAGTTTTTACGACACGCGATGGACGAGACTTCAGATCAGGATGTCTTAAAGGTTTGTCGGTTTGGATCATATAAAATATGTGTTTAACAAAACATTGGTTAAGCAAAAACAAGAGCGCGTAAAGCAGGCAGTACGCTTACGCGAATTTCAGTCAACAATGAGAATTGACACGTTCGAGCTAACGGGAAACAATGTAATGATCTTTGATTATTTGTGTTACCTTATTCTCAGCCTTTGTGTTGCATATTGAGTATCTGTTTACTCAATGATACCTCTTCTTGGAGAGGAATTAATGAAGTGTGTTTATGTCGCCAGATTGCTAAAGGCAAACGGAAGCAATACGTATTGTTGGCTGAATTTTGCGTACTCTTTTATGTATAACGTGTTGTTTTTTCTTTACACATGTTTTGCTTACATTTTTTGGCTTTAAACCTTTGGAGCTTCCTTCGCCTAGTGGGCGGGCGCTATTTGTCTTCAGAAAGTACATTTAGATTGTCAAAGTGCTACGACATATTGTAGGTAGGCAGTTACATTTTTAGTGGGCGGGCGCTATTTGTCTTCAGAAAGTGTATTTAGATTGTCAAAGTGCTACGACATATTGTAGGTAGGCAGTTACATTTTTGAATTTTCCCCTACTCGAGCCTTTTTCGTTAACTTGCGCAACGTGATCAATAGTGGTGAAGTCTGATCGATTCAGGCTCAAACGCATCTATCAAGTAAAGACAGCAAACGCATCGTTCGATATGGTCTTGCTTTCTAAGTCAGTATCAAGCACTCATTCAAATGGTTCATGACCGATTAACGCTCAGACCGATGTCTCGGTATTTCATATGTGATGCCAGTTATCTGCAAAGAGGCCACAATTTTCCCTATTACGCGCCGACCTTGACAGCATCGATAGTAAAAACGAGTTTCCGGTTAGTGTCACCACGTGCACTTTACAGAGTTTAAGAACGATTGTTTGAAAAATATAATCAGATTTCTTTAAAAGGCTCAGTTTGACTAATTTTGATGCCCTGCTTTTGAAAATTCTATTCATTTTGTGATATACACTCATAATGAGATAATTCATTTAGCAAATTCGCACAGCCCAGACGGTTAAAACGTTGTGCGAGGAGAGACGGTCGGTCGTCTTGTTAATTTCACGTTCCAAGGCCATACCATGCAGGGTAGATCACTTTTTGTCGATCGTTCAAATGATTTATTTGGTTGTTTGTCTACTACCAATATAAAGGTGCTATGAAACGGAATCGATTCAACTCCTAAAAAACGATGTCATCGATATAATCGAGATAGATGAGCCAACTTCAACACTAGTGATCACGGGGTCGTCTTTTGTCCGTCTCTAATAGGACTAAGTACGTGAGCCTGCAAACCAACTAATTATACATACATTCACTGATAATGAATAACATTTCGCATGAGTGGTTAGCAACGTCACCACGTTTAACGATTGCCACTTTCTAAACATGTTCAACCACGAAAATTTGTCGCATTGCTAGGGTTGAACACACAACGCTTTCAAACAACCGTATTTGAATTCAGCTACAAAAACCACTTAACCATTAACACATTAGTCTCATTCATTAAAATTATAAAAACATGAATGCGATACTAAATAAATAGTTTGACTATGCAATAAGGAGGTGATAATATCCATAACATTATTTAATAGTGAACAAGGAATTATAGTAGTGCTAGCATGCTTTTTATAGTTAGTCGTAAAAATACAACATACTATGTGACTGATCTGTTTTACTTATTCAAATATGTAAAACTGTTTTCCTTGTTACAATCACATTTAACCAAAACTATTTAAGAAAAGGTATTGGCGGAGATATAAAATATTAAACTGGATACACATACTGCATTAAAGGGATCACTAGAACATTACTTGTACCTGTTTGAAAATCGACACGTTTTACAGTTGTAAATCATATAGAACAATAATATTGAGACATTCTGTTTACATTAATGAAGACATAATTACATTTGATAAAATTCTAAATATGTTGAGATATATTATAAATAGCATGGACGCATAAGAAAGGAAATTGCAATTGCAATTATGTTATCAACTTAAATCTGAGGCAAAAAAACAATTGTCTTAAAAATGTACACCGTCGTACATAATAAATCTTTAGTTTGCAAGCACAACTGATCAAAAACAAAAAGAAGGTCATTACCCATTAATCATTTTGTTGTTTGCTTGTCAAGAATGTGTGTGTGCCACAAAATTAAAAACAAATAAGAACTATATACTGGAGTTCTTCAACCTGATCAAGATTGTTTTTAAACAAAGACATACACAAACACCATTTATAAAGAGCATTATAAATCAATAGTATGCATGTGAACAGGAAATAGGGGAATTCCCTTGTCAATGTTTATCTTAGTTTAAAAAGTAACACTATAACTGTAATGACAATACAAGACAAATTGTTTCAGTACACGTGTTTCCTTATAGAATTATAACATTATTAGTATAAGTACTCTTATAATCACCCTTATTACCCCGAGTTAGGTACATTCACACAGAAAATACAAACAAGCCGCTGTCTTCTTTCTCGAATACATATTCTTGTTTCACAACTTAGACCATAGATTTTCGTGTATATCCATTTGTGTAAGGTAGAAATTATACACTTGAATATATCTCAGTTGGTTCACGTAAACTGTGGACATATTATGTATGCTATTTATGCGCCCCCGCCCCCTTATCCCCTCTTTTGTTAACATTAGTAAAATGTGCCAACCCTCCTGTAAACAGAGAGTAAGCACCGACATATGAAGAGCATATAATTTCTAAATTTAAAAAAGTGTGTTTGTAATTATCACCATTTTAATTTTTAATTTTAATTAGTACAATTATAATCATAACAGTAGAAACTCTATTAACTTATGAAAAGAATAACGCAACAGGCAACATGTCGTTTAAATATAGTAAACTTAAATTAATTGAAAACGAACTTAATTTATCTTTTCGATCATAAATGTAATGACTTTTTGTTGCACCAATTTAAATTGACATCTATCCGTCAATTGAAATACTATAGTAATGAAGTTATAATTTGCATGATATCTTATCTTTAAAGTTTTTTTCTTATAATTTGACAAAACATATTGCAGTATAAACATGACCTTTAAACTACTTTCTTTTATTTGTTCCACAGAAAGTCTTTTACTCTTCACCAGTTTACCGCATGATTTGGTATGACGTCTACAATTACAGTAATGTGATCACATTACCTGCCTGATCAATCAATGTAAATTCAACATACCTTAAATAAACTGGGACCATTCACCTCTTTCTTGTGGGACAAAAGAACGTCAAGCCATTGATTATTATTTCAAGCCGTGTAATCTTGGTACAGAATATAGGGAATGGTAGTTATTCCAAGTCCCCAAGTGTTCTTCGATTTCTAAATACCGACCGGTCAAATTGCTAAGCGGGTGTTTTCTGACAACCTTTGTAGTTTTGAGTGTCAATAGGCGGCGGCACAAAAGCCAAACAATTAGGAGGTATATTTGGTATCGCACTTAATTTCCCGTTAGAGCCTAGTGTACACACGAACACCAGGTTTTGTTGGCTATATTAAACATTATAGTTGGCACTTGTTGCTTGATCTGAACATTTTGTTTAGTAACGTGTGGTCAGCCCTGTGATAAACCCGGTGTCATAGTCTGGAGACAAACAAACATGGCGTTGGGGAAAGAGGGTACGGGGGAGTCGATGTGGCCCCGCGCCGACCCCACGCAAACTCCGCACTGGATGAAACTTTTAGAAGGGAAGTACCAGCGACTCCACGCCAAAATTCAAAACCAGTCTGGCAAATTTAATTTCCGGCGCCCATTGTACGCTTCCGCTTACGCAAACGTTGCCCGCCGCGTTAAAGCAGTGCGACAAAGCCAGTGTCAAGATAACTCTAACACCAGTAACATTAATAACAATAATGACAGTGGAATAGATTATCTTGATTCAAATACTTGTTCGAGCACTGCTCAAGTGTGCACAGCTATCGCTAATGAAGCGGAAAGTGTAGAGTGCCTTCAGGGAAATATTGCCAAGACGGAGAATGTACGTAGTTCACTCACCTGTGCAGACGTATGTGCTAGTATCGCGACTACACATGTAAATAGTAGTGTAAATGTAGCATCCAGACCATTTTCTGAAGGCCGAGGGGTGCCATCTTGTTCTCAAAGTACTCCTTTCACCTCTGGATATGTTACTAGGAATCCATCAAGAGTTCCCTCGAGTATCGCATTAACACGTCTTTCTTCAGCACTAGAATCAAACTGTGCACAGCGCGTGTCTAGTGCAAGTCAACAAGCGTCTGAAATACAGACTGCTCTTAATTTGCATTTGCAAGAGGAATGTAATGATTTGAATAGGGGTGACAATTGTGATAATACTGACAACGAAGATAATGTTTTCTTATTTCACAAACCTCGTCCCATTATCGAGGATGGGGATGAGATAATTGATGAATATGGTGAGGAATTCCACGAGGAAGAAGACGCACTGAAGTCTTCGCATGAAGTTGATATGGAGGTGAGTAAAGCTCGTAGACGGCCCCGAAGACCGATAAAAACATCCATTAGTCGTATTAGCCTCAAAACTACAAAATCATGTCCTGCTAATTTTCTTGACCGAACTGCTTTGGGAGACTTTGATGCCAATAACAACAGGTTTGGTCGTGGCAGTGATAACGATGACGTCTTGGATAGCGTATTGCCCCTCACCGGGCGCGGCGTTCAGGAAGGGCGAATGCGCGTATTTGCCCGTATGTCATTAGAAGCCCGTCATGCCATAGACGAGACCCTAAAGGAGATGAAGAAAGATGAGCCTGAAGAACCGTTAGATCCAACATCGAAACATAACGAAGACAGGGCTGCTTCAACGTCTCTCCGTCATGGTGAGGAACTAGACGACTTCTGTTTTCGGGATAATATCAGTAACCTTAACAGGAAGTTTGCGGAAGACGTTGATGACGACCGAGGTAGTATGTCTGTCGTAAGTGACGCATCCTTAGTTAGTGAACAGAGTGGCATGAATGAAATCAACGACCGCCTGCATCCATTTACTGTCTTTCCAAATAAAAACACAAACCGCAATTCAGCATCTTTCAGTGGAAAACTACGTCGTCGATCGCATGATGTGACACAAACTAGTAAAGCAGTTTCCAGAAAACTTCCACACATGCATTCTAGCAATATGTCAACAACGAGCACCTTCCCGAGTCCTCACTCCAAACTTCCGGAAATAGGTCAGCCGTTACCCACTTTCAGGGAGAACACTTTTGAAATAACTTCTGCAGACTATGATATTCGATTCCATCATGTCATCACATGCAGCACAGGCGACAGTGACACTCCACCACCAAATATACGGCAGCAGGCAATAGAAAAATGTCAACAATGGTTGATTCGGTATACTCCAAAACGGTGATATCTAGCCAAAGAGGGGAGTTGGAAGTAAAATTGACGATTTTTTATGATAAAATTGTTAGTGATATTTGTTATCATTAGAGTAACAAGTTATTTGCAGCGCTCTATGCTGCTTTTCCAATGAGGTTCGTTATGGTTTATTGACATCGAAACACTTTTCAACGGATTGTTAAAAAGATGATTGATGTAGACTGGCTTTGATCATATGTTTAAATATTTGTTTTTATATGATTACATATTCGTTTTACAGTTACATTTTGTTCTTAGATATGGCAATTAACAATTCCACTGTATTTTGAATATGGTATCAGAAGCAATGGATTTGGTAGAAATAGTCTTTTATATTTTATGATTTATAACAGCCTTAACAAACAATATTCTAATATACTTCATATGAATATTATGTATTATATCTTTACCTGTGTTTGTATTGAAGCAGACGTTCTAAATCAAGTTATGTTGATGTATTTGTATTAAAATCATTTCAGTTGTATGACTGATACATAGCTTAAAGCTGATAATTCACACCAGGGTTGGTTTTTTGAATTAAGCGAATTTTTTAAATTTAAATCAAATAATTTTTTTGAAAAAAAATCGTGATTTATCTGATTTTTTTAAAAATCATGATTATTTGATTGTTTTGATTTTTTTTACATTATTTGGGTGATTTTTAACTTTTTGAAAACCAAGTCCATGATTTAGCAAAATTGATATGTGTGTAATAACAATAGTTTCAGCTTCCTTTCAATTAAAAAGTTATCTGTATACTAAGAAATCATAAGTGATATAATCAACTTGATGTAAGAATCAGTTTTTGTTTCCTACATAAAATCAAATAAATAAAAAAATCATAAAAATCAAATAAATCATGATTTAAATCCAAAAAATCGCCAACCCTGATTCACACGCAAAACAAATATACTCTGTATGTATGTATGTATGTATGTATAGTTAGTTGTGCAGTTTCATGCTACTGTAAAATGATGCACATTTTTCATGACCTTAAATTGATAACAATCTTACAGTGCATGATTTACCACAAACATAGACAACTGGAAGTATAAACACTTAGGACGTTCAACATTAACGTATTTTACGCTTTATCTGCGTACTAAATAGCCTTTGCAGGGCATTATAACAACAGTGTTGTTGGCACCCGGCTACCCTAATTACTGTATAATTACCGAAGTGACTTTAAAGATCATTCCCTGATTAGGTGTATTTCATAATCGTTCTTTCAACGACGTAGGCGTCGAAGTGTATATATACTGGCCTTGAATTCAGACAATAAACTCCTGAGTATTAACGGAGTCGTTCATTATCTTGTTTTCTCTTTTCGAACATTTAAATACCACCTAAAGATATTTACACGATATGGTTATTAACTTATAACTAATTATACTAGCAAATGCTAGAGAGCGTTTATATAGACAATGCCAATGCTAATAGGTTGACTGAGCTCGCTCTCAAATGTACTATTACACCAAAATTATAAACACACAAAAACATCTGGACATTTTCAGCTTCTTCGAGCTACTTAAAAGACATTTCCCCTTAATAATCTAACAATGACAATAACTGCGTAAAGTTGATTGAGGGGGTATATCATTAAGGCTAAAAAAAAGAAGGTCTGTTTCCATCGACATGGCCCAACAAAATAGGGTAGGTAGGTAGGGATTGATTTTTTTTAAATTTTTTTTTTACTCGCGATGAACAAGTCTTAAAAACATCAACAAAATCCAACTGAATGCCAAAAAATGTGATGATTG
>JAUUEB010488021.1:0-10814 GCA_032362205.1 Clione limacina | reverse complement strand
GTTTAAACATGTACGTGATAGTTTGAAAAGACATAAGACAAGTATTTTGTTTACTCCACTACTGCCAGACAGTGGTCAAATAAGTTATACAGTTACTATGTTTGCTTTTAAAGCACACGAAGACACGCAGGAAATGTTCATACAAAATCGATCTTGAATCTTAGTCAAATACGACAGCATAATATATTGGAAATATTATAGTGGCATGTATTCGATTCAAACAAAGTACCGCTTTCATGTCGCTTCATTGTCGATTTTTAACTAATTGTTGTATATCTACTAGCGTATTAAAAAGAAGTGGACGTGGTGAGATTTCGGTGATAAAACACGCTGAGTCTACAGTTATCTCTGTTTAGTACAAGGATTTTGGCCTCAGTGATTAAATCTACCCATTCATTGGCTTGGTCTACCTCTCTTTCACTCTTCCAAATTATGATCAGATTTCCACAGACACATTTTTTGACAATCGAGTGGAAGGCATAGGATAAGTTAACGTTAGTTTTTTTAAAAACAAATGGCCTCATCCCCTTACTAATTGTTACTATTAATAGCAATAATCTGCTTTCTTATTAAAACCGTGTACGTTTGGATGACCATAGTGTTAACAAATGAAATCACCGTGAAATAATACTCTTTTTATTATCAATAGAAAAAATAAGTTATCAAAGAAATAAAGTTTTGATTGAGGTCATACGTGTCTTAACGAATTTTTCTAAATTTTAAGAAAAGACTGTTGCTGATCAGAAAGTACGTTTTGCTATATATGAAGAATCGACTATCAAATAAAAAAAAATCCAAGTAAAGGAAATCAAATCACATTGAATCCCTATAATTAAACACATTTAAAGAGTTGTACAGGGTATCCGATAAAAAAATTACAAATATTCGTAACTTTACTGATTTTGCATTTGTGATCACAAAAGCTGACAGGATTAAGTTCACTAATGAAGAAGTTGTAAAGCATACACATAACGTGGAATTAAATTTTCAAATGAGGTAATAGTAATATAGTTATACATATATCATATACTGTAGCGCTAAAAAAAATGTAAAGTAGGAAAACTTCTCCGTCGGAGTCGAAAGAAAGTGTTTTTGCGAATCCTCTTAATAAAGAACTAACTTCGGTAATGATCGGTGCAAAATGTGAAGTAATGATTGATTGTGTGGGTATTTGACGTCACTCGGCTGTAGTAGTTTACAAAGTATTTCAAAATCCTTCTAAGTACAAATGCTTAAAATGTGTGCACTCTCCTGGAACAGTTTGAGAAAATTGACAAATATATATGCGTGCTATTTTCTAATTATGTGGGAGAGTGCGTAGCTAAAACTCAGGAAAGGAGATACAATTCTCACAACTAGAACTAAGCTACTATAGAAGTGAGTGGTTTAAGCTGGAACGTGTATAAAATAGGACAATTATACATCACGTTTCAAGGAAATTAAATAGGAATAGATATTGAGAGATACAAGAACAAATTGGTCCACTAACATTATTTCTAATTATTAGTAGTTGTATATTGATTTCTGGTCTGCCTGCTACCATGACAGCTCAAAATATTGTTCTTTCACAATTTTTGGGTAGAATGGCTAGTTCTATTTGAATTTTTGCTATTGAAACCCAGTAATATTTGATAATAATTGACTGAGTTATGTCCCTCATTGAGATTTGTACCATATGTTATTTATATGAATTTCACATATTCAAAAGTAAAAATTTATAATGATACACGGGGGCTCTTTAAGTGGTGCTCTAAAGGTCTTTTCATATGTTTTTTGAAAAATAGTATTGTTTACAAATGATTTGTATTGATTTTCTTCACGCATCGTTGGAAGAAGGACCCTGAAATTCTTGAAAGAAACACTCATGCTAATTTTCTCAAAACGCTTTTATCAACTTTTGAAAACATATTTGTTAACAGAGTTATGGCCCATATTTAATTTGTTATTTTCTATTTCAGCAAACAGACTATGGTCATATGATCAAAGGTAGGAGTCTAAAAATGGCACGGAGGCTAATTCAGTGATTTTACGAAAGTAATTCATGATTTTTTTCAAAGACTATTTTTGACATTGCCTCTTTTACGATTTTCATGTTTATCTTTCACGCAATTACCGCATGCAATCTTGCACATAGGCACTTCATATCACCTTTTAGAACAATGTTTCTCAAATGTTAAACTTTGCTCATTTGAAGAACACTTGTATCTAGTGATCGAAGCAGTACTATGAACGAAGAATTGAAGTATTTGATATTTGTCTTGGTAATTAAATGACTGCCTACTTCCGTTTAAAATGTAGACATGAGAGCGAGGAATTATCTTGGTACCAATTTCAAAATTATGAAATATTTAGTTTCTATGATTACGTCACATAAAAAAATCAAGTCATGTATCTGGGGTCTAATGAAACATGTATGATTTTGAGAACTTCCGCCGTTAGTTTTTTTGCATTTGCCCATCCAGGGGGCACAGCCTTGGACAATATCGAAGCAATGGCGCGAAGCGGCCAAAATTGTTGAGACTTGTTAATAATGGTGCAAATTTAGAGCATTTTGGATCTAAATGGGACTTTCCCCCATGTCCCCTGGCTACGCACCTGTACCTATCCTTTATCAGAGCCCACTCAAAAGGTCCCATCTTCATTGCGTAGCATGATCGGTTTAATGGCGTGGGAGTTCTCCCAAATCTGAAGTAAGAAAATTCAATCAACGGACTTCTGGCTGACGACTCATTTTGTTCCCATTCATATTGTATTGGCAGCATAGGATCTCGATATGAACCCAGTTTTGCAATTATGATACTGCTTTTTAATGCGTTGTTGTTTAGTAAAAGACGGGTCACACTTTTTGTTCGTTGTAAGTTAGTAGGAGAGCACTGAGGGAGCATTAATGTGTCGTTTTTTTAAGAGATTGATTGCATGTTTTGGTTTTTATATCTATCAAGTTGAGATACAACATTTCATGATTTTTCTTTAAAAAAATCATCAATGTAAAATAATGTTTCAATTGAAATATGCCTCTGTTAACTAGTATTACACGTTGTAGTTGAAATTAGAAACAGCTGATGTAAAGGAAATGTGTATTTAAAACTCATATTGATACAACGCTGAGGTAACAGAGTTCCCATTAAAACACTTTATTTAGCAATCGTAGGCTAAGATTAAATGTGATAACATCAGCTATCGAGTAATTTACAAATTTAATTATGAATTCGAAAACACATTATTTGACTAGTATTCATGACAAAATAATTGCTTGCTTTTAGAAAATGAGGCTAGGTTTTTCCTGAATTTGATGGTTGTCTTTCGTTGAAGTGATGAATTGGGTTGTTTCACTGCTTTACTTGTAGTTCTCCGACACTCGCAGGATAATGTGACGCTCCTGTCTGTATGTATGTCTGTATGTGAACACGACAACTCAAATAATATACAACTCATGGACGTTAAATGTTGTACAATGTTGTTAAAAAACACGAAAAAGATGTAACAAAATTAAAATCAAGTTATATAAGTAGTCAATTCACTGAGTAAAATTGTAAGTACTTTTTGTCATTCTTCACAAATTTCAAACTTTATCGAGTCAAAAGTTTTCCATTTCCGTGTTGAAGACCGAAACGCACTTTTAATGAACATGACGTCGGTGTGGATTAAGGCGTGCGTTAACGTTTTGTAAATGGGGTATTCGCAAACAAACTTGGCGCACACAATATGTTCCTAAATCGTTTGCCATTATTATGTTCAACGCTTTTCAATCCCCAAGGCTACCAACTGAAGTTAGCGTTATATTCATATTATAAACACGCAAGTCTACTTGATTGTTAGAACGAAAGTGTGACATCATTGAAGTTCCATTTCAGATATCTAACTATCCTTGTTAGAATACAGTACACTTCCGTTGATTTAAAATGTCGACAACGTTGGTCTCTTTATTCCATGCCAAATGTACAAGTAGATTACTATATTTAAAAAAAACCTAACTGTTTCTCAATTAACTTTGTATGCAATATACTTAAAGATGATTTTTAAAGTATGACATTTGATAACATTTGGATGACGATGTCTGTTTATATCTAGAACTAAGTTCTCTTTTAGGCTAGGAAAATAAAAAATGCACGTCACGTTTCCTCATATCCTTAAAAGCTAAACAAATGGAAAGCACTGTCTAAAACAACATTGAAAGGCAAAGAACTTTATTCTTTAGCAAATAAAAGTAATGTTTCAAACAACTAAAGGATTGTGATTCTAAGTATTTCATTATTCTAATGTAGTTTGAAATCATGGGGATTTTTGTGCCTGAGCGAAATCTTTGTTTTTTAAACTGAAAAGTACGTTTAACCTTTATTTGATTTTTGGTTTCTTAACTTGATTTATTTTTGTATCATAACTTTCGACTGTTTTATGTTTGCACTGGAAGCAAACAAGCAACACGTCCGAGGATTACATAGTCATTCACCCGAATGAACTTACATTAGATGTAGAAAAGTTGTTCATGTTGGTAGGTGGTCTTTTTATAAATCCATGTATAATCTTAAAGAAGTCACGAACCACAAACACATCATGTATAAGCAAATACATAATATGTTCTGAATTTTCTCATTGTAATTATTAAATGCCACAGTAGGAAGCATATTATAACATATTTTTACTTTTTAAATTATGTAGTAAAAAGTTACATTATCAAAGAGAGAAACTAATAAAAAGTTGACTTCGCCAACAAAACGAAAGCTAAATAAAGAAAAATCGCCTTTCAGCTGGCGACAATAAGATTTCTTTGTAAATATATAACTTAATTATCTTAACAAGTAGATGCCCCGTTCTCCAAACGTGTAAGACTCGATATGAAACTTCCAAGAAAAAACGTGCATAGACCCTCCGCTTTTAACTTTCCTAGCTCCATTATAATAAGATTTTTCACATTATAAAGTATTTTCAAGAGAAAATACTTTTTTTTTATCCACGGCCCGAATTCGACATTTGAGCCTTCGGATAAGAAGTCCGGCGCGCTATCCACTTTCATATTGTGTAATTCGAAATCTGGCACAAAATAGCTTATAATATAACAGCGGGCCTAAAGCGGCAATGGTTATCGGCCATAACAAAGATAAACAACGACGGCTGAACGCAGGATGGGAAAACGCAACGACGACGGCACATTTTTAATCTTCAAGAACGCAAAAATAGGCTTGAAATCAAAAAATAACTATAGCTTCACGAGCTGCAACACATGAAACTATGATAAAAGTATCACTTATCGATATCAAACTGTCTAGACAAACCGTGTATAGACCCCCTAATTTTATCTTTCCAAGCTCCATTATCTAATACTGATTCTGTTTTAAGTAACAAAAAAGGTAGAGAGGGACACTTTAAGCGGGTACTTATTCGCTTGGAAATGTATTCAATTAGCATCGACAACTGTCCTAGTACAGCCAGACAGTCGTCAAATAAGGTTCACTAAGACTATGTTTGCTTTTTGTTGGTCATGATTTGTAAAATAAATTGTTTTTGAAAAGTTGAAATGACCATTGCAGTTAATAAGTAAAAAGTGTTGAAGCTATCAGTGAAAAGAAGTCATTTATCTTAGTAAAACGAGAGACGTGATTCACGAACGCAAGTATACAAGACCTTTATCTGTTGTGTAAATACAACAAAGAAGCAACTATGGAAACATTAGCAGACAACATTATATGATGTCAACTTCTGATTGATGGACATGTTTATGTAATCGATATGAGCTCAGTTATTGGGGGTTGTTAATGTGTTGATGTATACCTACTATATTGGCCGGTTATAGTTGATAAATAGTATATATTTACATAGATAAGACAACTTGGAAATCATGTCAAAGTCACAAGAGGAAAAACATAAAAACAAAAAATATTCAGGTTTGTTTGGCTTTTGCACATGCAATGTTTATCAAGAAAACCAAATGTTCCAGGCATTCGTTCCTTGTTGATATTGTACAACCACATGCAAGTACAAATCTTACGTTATCTAAGACCCCTGAAACAATCATATATGTTGATATGTTTTTAGGCTTTATGCATTTCAATGACTTAATGTATACTATATCTCTTAAATGAACATCACACACCAAAGATCTTACACATAAGATTGATTGGCAACAGCTGGATAGTAGGGGAACATAATTTTAGACAAGACAATTCAATACGATCCAGTTCTTCAATAACCCTAAATCCCTGTATCTGTATTACATAAATATCCAGATTAACCAAAGCTAGATGATTAATGGCAAAACGACCGAATAAGCAGCACAAATAGTTTAGCTGTTCAGGCTTATGTCCACAGATTAAATACACATGACAAAACGAACGAGGCTCAATGAAAAGAACAAAGCATAACCGTTCGCATTTGAACGGGGCCGATATAAGTAGGTAATCAATGGTACTCCTAGAAGAATAAAAACAGCATCCAGCTTACTGCCTTCTTAAAAATTACAATACAAATTCATAAGACTTCCTGTATCATTGTAGTAAGCTTAAAAACTTAATGTGAATATCCTACTACATGCTATATGTAAACAAGTAACGACGTGCTTTGTCAATTAGCAATTGATGTTTTCATATCTTTTTTTACAGTTATTCAGCTGTTTTGAACTATGGGATCTAAAAAACCAATGGGTTGTTATGAATGCATTGATCCAAAAGCCTCAGGACACGTCGTTAGATTATGTATCAAATCAATAGCCGAGTGGTTAGCGCGTTGGCCTTAAGAGCTGGCCGTCCCAAAGCGTTGTGGGTTCGATCCCCGCAATGTGACACTATTTTTAGGTGAACAATTTGCTATCGTCTTTCACCTGCCCAACCAGCAGTTGATTTGGGTACCTGACTTATAGGCTTTGTAAGTTAAATAGGGCTCGTTGCTTAACAGGCCAGGCTCTTTGTGTACGCTGTCTGTCGAGGGTAATAGCTCAGTCAGCATATGGGATAATTGTGACATATTGGCCATTCCAAGTCTCTATTTTTAGATATCACAACTGGTTATTATTTGACAATACCGTGCAATTTGGGTTTGTTTGATGATACGTGATAGGAACAGCGGTAATCAAACTTATAAATACAAAATCCTTTTGGTTTTGTTGCTATTGAAATGTTTGTAATAATTGTATACGGAAATCAAGGTGTAAGAAGTGAATATGGCAAATTTATTCTGAGCTCATTCTAACGAGGACATCTTGCACTACCCGTGAAAATAAAGTCACCTTTGCTCCATACGATAAGTAAGCAGTAGGAAAACTATAAAACCTTTTTATATTTATTTTTCTCATCATATCCTCCATAAGCAAACAGTGACAATGTTAAAGTCTTAACAGCAAAACAATTCGATATATTTTACAGTCTTGCTAATGTATCCAATAGTCTAAAAACACCAACGTCTATAGCAAATAAATGTCAATGCTAACGTGAGTTGATATTTTATGTAAGCAGTTTTCGTGAATAATGCTTTAAGAACGTTTTTTATGTCTTTATCGATTTAACAGGAACACGCATCAATGTTTTAAAATATGGAGTTTAGAATAAATGACGAAAAAAGCTTTTAAAGCTTCTGGAGCTTATGTCAAAAAGCAGACAGTATGATTTATAACTGTGTTAGAATAGCCTCTTTTTTATTTAGAAAACCTAATCCGTCGATACTCTATACAAGTAGTATACGGAAGAGCCTAAACCGTCCATATGCCATACAAGGAAGTGATTTTGTTATTCACGGCACAACCATATTTTAGCAGATCATTGTAATTTTAAAACATTATTAAATTTACTTTATTTCACATTTCATCAGTCTTAAGAATAGAAGTTTGAAAATACAAGAGTTCTCCGAGGCGTTATCATATGGTGATTCGTCAGTAAATACAAACCAAACACATCGAAATGAGTATGTAAGCAATTATGAAAAGAAGATTTAAAATTGTTGGTCTTTTTAATTTTGACAAATGAACGGTTAGATGTTGCTAAATTTCATAATTTTTACTCAGTTTTAATCTACTTTTGACCTCAGTGAAGAATGAACTCATCAACGACTCCAAATTACCTCAATTGTTTTATTTGTGTAATCATCATAAAGTGTGTGAGATTAAGCTACATATATACACATCTACACTTATGAATGTTTGGACGTTTAAACACAATTTAAAAAAGCAACATTTTAACTCTAAACAAATCAAATAATAACAATTTTTAGACAAAACATGATATTAACTTAGCATATTATCTTAAATAAGCAGTGTTTGGTTCTTGATACAGAACGAAAATAATGTATACGCTCGTTATAGTTAATCAAAATATTGTATAAATAAGTAGAGTGACTCAATTGCAGCTCGTTCATTTATGATTTAGATAATAGCAACTCAAGTGCTCGGTTAATTCATCTTTTAAGCCATATATAGACAACATATATGTAAAATAAAAATAATATCTTTTTTTTGTTTAAAAAGTAATGAATGTCTGAGAGCTTCTTGGAAATGGTACATTCTTTTTTAGGTGTAGATAGAATTATTCAAATTGTTGAAATTTAGTTCTATAGAATATATTTTGCGAAAGAAATACATTTATAACTATCTAAGAATTAATTACACTATAATGTGTACACTAACTCGCCTTATATGGACAAAGTTTCTTTCACATCAAATACAAGTCTCAAAAGTGATAAACTCGAGGGATGTTTTTGTTAATTTTATAACGGTCTATCGTCTTTATACACTGATGATTGGTTAAATAAGCGACGGTGCTACTGATACATACACAAATGATGTGTGATGTAGTAACACTTGTGGCGTAAACCTAGTGAGGATTTACAGGAATGTCGGACAAAATGGTCTAAAGACAAATAAGCATAAGACATTAAGACCTACATTAAGTCATATAAGCCAAAGGACGATTTTCCTGAATGCAAGTTTGTCCTAAAAGTAAGACGGATCGGCCTTTAAAAAAATTCTCAACTATGTAGGCTAAGTGATAGGTGTTGTGTGTACTGACTATGTTTCATATTAAATCCTTTAATGAATCCCGATTGTTTTATGTTTACAATAGATAAGATAAAATGTTTGACATTTTCAGATAATTTTATTGTCAGTATTATTAAGATTTATTGGCCGCCATTTTTTCATTTCATTTCTACTAAGTTCTTTCTCCTAATGATGTAGACTAATAACGCCCCTTTGTGTGATAACCTCAATTATCTAATTTCAAATGAAAAATGACGGCTATGAAATAAAGGCAATCTTATTTTGTTCAAAACAAATGTCATGAACCATGTTGTAATTCCATCTATGCCAGGAGCTGAATCTTTGTTAAATGTCTTTAGAGATTGATCAATGTCCTCGAAGGTTAGAGGTGCGTCAAAATATGCTTTATCTAGGTCATCTAATATAGGATGATCACACTCTTGTATATATTCTTGAATGCCTACATCGATATTTGTGATATAATTGTCTTTTTTATGAAGTTTTTTTAAGTGAGTTTTTATTGTATGAACTATATCAAGAGGGTCTTTCTCTTCACCTTAAACGTTGTCATTTAATGAAGTAATTGTATTAGGGGATGATGTTGATTTTTCAAGACTTAAAAAATACGTAGTAAAGCGTTTACCAATCCTTGCTCGAATTTGAACACCCCTCCCCTTAGTCCTGTTCATCTTTATTAGTTCTAATTCCCTCTTTTTTGTTTCAATCCCTTTGAGTACTATATTGTTGCTGGGATTATAGATAATCAGATGGTTTATTTTATTGACCTCTTGTTCAATATATCTTTATTGTGACTGCATAGTTTACTCTTTCTTTATACTAAATTTGATTGTCTTATCCTTGGCTGTAGCTTTTAACATTTCCCATCGAAATATGACGTCATCATAATTCTCAATCCATCAAATACTGTGTTCACCATATTTTAATCTAATGGAGCTAGGAAAGTTAAAAACGGAGGGGGGGGGGAGGTCTATACACGTTTTTTCTAGAAAGTTTTAGATCGAAAAGTGATACCTTTCTTATAGTGTCATGTGTTACGGATCATGAAGCGATATATTTTTTTTGATTTAAAGACTAATTTTTGCGTTGAATATTCAAAATTCGATACGCGTCTGTCTGTCTGTCTGTCTGTCTGTCTGTCTGTCTGTCTGTCTGTTTGTCTGTTTGTCTGTTTGTCTGTCTGTATATCTGTCTGTCTTTGTGTGACAACGATAACTCAAGGATGGTACAACTGATTGACTTCAATTCGTTTACGATGTTGTAATCCAACCCGATAAAGACGCCTATTTAATTCCAGCAATATCCATTCATAATTGAAAGAGTTATTAAATTACAACTAATTACCAAGGGATAATAGAGTTACACTTAATTGGCATGTCTCTTCTTCTTTCCAGTGTGGGCGTTCAATATCGCTAGTGCCCAACTTTATTGTGCAGGACAGAGCGCCGCGCAACATACGATCCTTATTGAATCGTTTAAAGCTTATTATTGATTAAAATTCAACCAGGAATTTAACTGTCTCAATGTTTTTCAATACACATTTTGATAAGGTCATATTTGAAGTAATGCTGACATAGTACACTAAGGAAATGTTTTATTATTTTACTCGGTTTCGGGTTTGTACTCTAACTGAGTAATCATGTTTCTAGTTAGGTCTGAGACAAATCACAAATAAATGACATAAAAAGGAATTCGGTCAGTTCATTTACACTTCAAATATAAGTTGGGGACATCAAATTAGCTGTGGAATCGGATAATCTCAGTGTAATTGGATTGTAACTCCTTTTACCTCTAGATGGTAGGGTCGATTTCTTCCCCGTGTCAAATCATTAAATAA
>JAUUEB010487999.1:381-10815 GCA_032362205.1 Clione limacina | reverse complement strand
TTTGGCTGGAGCTCTGACAAAACACGACCTCCTATCTGCGCATGCGCTCTAACCTCTGTCCATCTTATTATGTAGATTCAGAGTTTGTTAGTTTGTTTATTTATTTGTGGCTATCTTTTATTATAATTTACAGAAAAACAAAAACTGATTAACACCAGACTCTGCTGTATGTTTATATTCACATCCCTTAAATATATAATTGACTGTTTAGCCACCCATTATATTCGTGATTGTTTTTTAGCCTCCCCATATATTCCGTAGGCGCGATAGCCGAGTGATCAGGATGTCGGACTCAAGAGCCGTCCCTTTTAGAGCGTTGTGAGTTCGACCCCCTTAACGGGACAAACTTTTCACTGACTTATAGGCTTTGTAAGTAAACTAAAGCTCGTCGCCTAACAGGCCAGACTCCTTGTACACGCTGTATTTACATGTGTGTCTCCTATGTAGCGAAAGCCTTTGTGTCTTACTAAGGTTAACAGGTTGATTCTTTTTATACTCTGAATGTACATGTATGTCTCCGTCTTGCCTGTCGGGAGTAATAATTGTGAAGCGCTTTGCGCTTACTCTAAAGGGAAAACGCTATATGAGTCCATATTAGTACTAGCTACTTAATATATCAATTATATTTTTAAAGCCATCCTATATATTTTTCAATGTTTTTAAAGCGACCCGTAGATCCGTGTCGGTTATTTTTAGCCATCCGATTTATGCTTACTAATTTTTTAGCGACCCGATATAGTTGATACTATATATTTTAGCCATAAATAAGCCCTTTTAAATATCTGCTGGACTATCTTTAGTTTTAGCCACCCGATATTCATGACTTCCGTTTAGCCACTTTTTTATGTCTGTTTTGAGTCACCGAATATATTCAGATAACAGATATTTTCATGACCTTTTGCTAGCAACCAGATACAATCTTCTCTGATTTTTTTTAGCCAAACGATATATCCGCGAATGTTTCTTAAGCCATCCCATATACGATTTATTTGTGACAGTTTTAGCAATAGCAACCCAATAGATATGTGAATATGTTTTAAGCTGTCATATTTAGTTTTTTAGTTCTGATATCTTCGGAACTGTTTTTAAGCTACCCGGTGCAGGCGCGTAGCCAGGGGGACATGAGGGAAAGTCCCCCCAATTTGAGATTCAAACTGCTCAAAATTTGTATAATTTTAAACCAATCTAAACAATGTCGGCCGCTTCGCAGCCATTGAACTGATAATATCCAAGGTTGTCCCCTCCATTTAAATAATCCCGGCTATGCGCCTGATCCGATGTATTAGTGTCTGTTTTGTAGCCGTCCGACATATTCGTGACTGTTTCTTTAGCCACCAATTTAATTTGAATGTATTTTTAGTCACTCGTTTGTTTACCTTTTGTAAGCTAACCTTTATATTCGTGACTCTTTTATACCACCAAATATTCGTAGGACTGTTTTAGTCACCCGATATATTCCCAACTGTTTTTTAGCCACCCGATATATCTTCTAGCAATCCGGTATATGATTTCCTTTTTTATGATATATATTACTGTTGTTTAGCCATAGCATATGAAACATATATTCGTTTCTTTGTTTTAGCAACCCATGTTAGTGACTGTTGTTTAGCCTTCCGATATAAGTGACTGTTTTTAGGCATATCATAGACTGGTTTTTAGCCATTCGATTGAACCGCGACTGTTTTTGAGCTCCCTGATATATCCGTGGCTCTTTTAACCAATCCGATATATTCGTGAATTGTGTCTAGGTACCCGATAATTGATTGACTGTTGTTTGATTTCCAATATACTAAACACTTGTTTAGCCCGCAGGTATTTTTTGACTATTTTAAGCCATCCAATATATTCTTAACCGTTTTCTAGCCATCCAATATATTGATGATTATTTTTTAGCCATCTTTTGCTTTCGTAACTGGCTTTTTTAGCCACCTGAAATATGCATGACTGTTTTATAGTCACCCGATATATTTGTGAATATACGAGGAAATAGATGATGTTACCACACACAATCAAATTGACGTTTTTTGTCAAGATTTATCTTCTTGAACAGATAACTTCACATTCAGACGATGAATAAACCCCACAGGACCATTTATCAGCCTAATCTGCTCATCTGGCGCGTAAAAATAGTTCTCACGGCGGCGGTATTCTGCACATCTTTATCAGTGTCTCGAAAATTAGATTGATGTTCTTTGAATTATCTCGTTTGTGGTAATATCATCTGTAGTCTAAGGTGTGGTCACTAGACGGTTTGTCGTTTATTTCATGAACAATTCGTAATTTCATTCAAATAAATACATACGTATGAATTTGTCTAGCCCTCTCCACGAAATATTCGGGAATATGTTTTTAGCCACCATACAAAATCGTGAATGATTTTAAGCCCAGTCTCCTCGATAAATTTGCGAATGTTTTTTTAGTCACGCGATTTATTTGTGCATATTTTTAGCCAATCGATATATTCGTGTATATTTTTAGCCCTCTCACCTCCCCAAACATTGTTTATCATGTTCTTTTAGTCACCAGGTATATCTGTGAATGTTTTTTTTAAGCCACTCGATATATTTTCACTGTGTTTGTAGCCAACGGATATATTTAAGACTGGCTTAAGCCCACGATCAATTTTTGACTGTGTTTCTAGCCATTCATTATATCATTAGATGTTTGTTAGCCATCCATTATAATCGTCACTGTGTTTTTAGACATTCAATATATGCATGACTGTGTTTATAGACAACCTATATATTCAAGACTGTATTTTGGCTACTCGATATCTACTTGACTGATTTTTACCACCAAATGTTTACTTTATTTTTTTATACAACTTATTTATTTATGACTGTTTTTAGCCACACGACATATTATTGAATGTCACGAGAAGATAGATGACGGTACCACACATGGTAAAATTAAGAATTTTTTCAAGATAAATCACACTGAGGAGATAACTCCGCAATTAGATGATGAATAAAACTCTTTAGTCAATTTACCAGATTTATCAGATTATCTTACACATAAAAAGTAGATCCTAGGGCGTGGTATTTCCTGCAAATTTCCATCAGTGCCACTTTAGTAGATTTATGTCATTGTGATGAATTCGTTTTATGATAAGATTATCTGTAGATTTAGGTGTGGCCACGAGATGTTAAATCGTTCCTATCATACATTTTTCACTGCTTCACTGCTTCTACAGGACATTTTTATAACGGATGAAGAATTAGTGGCTCATCAATATATAAACTCTATATGTAGGTCCTTTAATATAAAATACGTGTGTCTTAAAGTAGAGAAAACTGATCAATGAAGATTTATCTACTGATACACTATTTGTATCTGTATCTAGCCACCGTTAATACGTTGTATGACCAATTAATCTATTTTGATTTAATAATCTTACCTCACAAAACATACTGTATTTAAGGGAGCGTATCGATGTGTCCCCGTACCGATGTAGGCACAGTTTTACACATGTAGACACACCTAAACACACGTAGACACAGTTGTACACATGCAGGCACACCTTAACACATGTAGACACAGTTTTACATATGAAGACACAGTTTTACACATGTTGACATATTTTTACAAATGTAGGCACATTTTAACATATGCAGGCACACCTTAACACATGTAGACACAGTTTACGCATGCAAGCTCACCTAAACACACGTAGATACAGTTTTACACACGTAGACATATCTTTACACATATAAGCACAGTTGTACACATACGGGGATACATAGGTAATGGTTCACATAGGGATCCACCCTATTGGTTAGCTTGTGACATAGTTGTGGCAGTGAGGGGAAACCCAGCTGAGATAAAACTTTGTCTTGTAAACAAATTTCTGTTGTTGCAGGAGCAATTGTCCTCAAGGGAGATAACTCCCTCTCTCTCTATATATATATTATATGGTAATAGATACAGAAATAGTGACTGACACAACGTTGTTTATTCAAGTCGCAGTATAATTCCAAAAGTTTCGATTAACATATGATGAAAGTCTATTAACTTTTTTTAGTAGATAGTGATAGCCTTTGACGAATTGTTTATATCAGTCTCGGTGTTGTATTACATTAGCTAAATCTCATTTCTAAGAGATGTTTTTCTCTGCGACTTCATGAGAATAATCGTGAATTGGATACATTAATCATTCGTGTAGATTGTTTACTAGTATTTTGAAAAATAATGAAGAATCGATTTAGTTTAAGTTCAAGTGTATTTATTGTAATGGTTTAAAACAATAAAAATGTGTACTAAATAAAGCTAGAAACTTATATCCACTAGTTAGGGGAAAGTAAGGACAGTAAATAAATATAAATGTTGAAGAAAGGCAAACAATCACATATTGCAGAATAGGGAAGAATTATCGTTTATAATGCCGAAAAAGAACCTACGTTTAATTGGCCGTCTCCAAAAGAATTATAACTTAATCCTGCTTACCAAGTACTATCTAAAGTTATACCACATGCAATAACTCATTAAACTCATCATATTGAAATTCCCCATGAATGGTTAGCACAACATACACTATGGACACATTCTACAACATTTCAGCATTGAAAATTTGTTCCATAATGGGTACTTATACAAAGTAATGACATTTGAATCAGAAATCATTCGCAACCCAAATTAATAAGAGCGTCATGTGTTCTTATAGCAAGACAGGCAATCGAACTACGTCTCATAGATCCACCAAGGTGTGTATTGATGTTTCAGTAGTTCTGGAATCGTTGTTGGGTTTTTAATACATTCTTGAAAACGTCTTCCGAGGTTTTTAAGGGGAATATGTCTGGGGACCTTGTTAGCCACGGCAAAACCTGGATTATATCTGTTTGTAAGTGATTCTGGACAATTCGAGCCGTGTGTACTCTTACATTGTCGTCCTGAAATATGAAAAAAATACTAAGACGTATAGAAACCGATTCCACGTTCTGTCTTATGATCATGTCTCGGTAAAAATGACCAGTTACTCGGTCATGACCAGTATGAAAATATGTAGCGCTCATAGCTAGCATCGTCTTAACACTACCGCCTTAATAGCCTCACCCCTTATGATAACCCTGACAGTGGCCGTGCTCTATTTAGCAGCATTAAATCAAAAATAGTATTTTTAAGTTCCTTAGCGTGCTTTCTAAACATTAAATTTAATCACCTCAGAACATAATGGCTAACTAGCCCGCACAGTGGTCATTTAAGTACTAACTCACAAAATTCACAACAAGTAGTTTTTTGCTTTCAGTGCTCAAAAATATCAATCTTCAAGGGCTCCTCTATTGGTGCCATTTCTGTCAACTCATCAGCTTTATGTCATGTGACCTCTGCATGACCTGGACAGTATATACATCTGTTGCGCGTGATCTTGGTAGCATTTATTGAGTCAAACTATTCGCGTCGGAGGTGATGTGTTGCGGTGCAATCCATGAGCGTTGCGAAGGCGGGGGGACAAGGGGTGGGAGGTGTATATTTTCTCGAAGATCCTATAAAAAGCACCATTTTGTAACATATTTATCAAAATTTTCGGTGCCAAACCCCGATTTTACCATAATTATCTGACGTTCTAAAATGCACTCTTTCGTTTGAATTATTTCAAAATTTCCCATGACCTGTATTATAGATAAAAATGATTTCCGTACGATCACTTTTTTACTCTATATTCCTGTTCACTAAAAATAGAAATAACAAAGAACAACAGTAAGCACGCCTTTTCCAGTTTTAAAGAATACTCAAAATAATCAAAAGTTGCATTTTTTACTGTTTACTTACATAATAAAGCATTTTAAAGTCAAACTGACTACTGTTGTCAAATGTGGAAGGAATGTGACACATACCTTGATGAGTTTATGTTTAAAGGTCAACTTATTATTATAAAAGAATGCTTCAGTTGATGTAACTTGTGGGTTATGAATATATTTCACATTGAGAAGATTACATTTTAACACAAAATGTGGTTTCAGTTTTGTCAATTCTCCACTGTTTTTAAAACACCAGCTGTATACTGTATGCAATACCTACTGACTACTCTGTATGAAATTATACTAATCATTTTGTCGTTTAAATGATCATTTTTGTTTAAAAAAGGGATTTTTACCATTAAGTTTCGTATTATTATCATATCTATATTATACTTTAAATAAATAAAAATAGATTCCTTGCTATGCATTTCCTTTTTTAACTCCTGGTATTGTTTAACAATTTGACACCTTATCAGGGTGGGACCTGGGGGATTGATGTATTCTGCCCACCACCGCGTCACTAAATGTCTTTAAAATGCGCCATTCTGCACAGTACTTCTTTGCTCGTGAATCTCAAAGTAGAAGTTCTTCAAATTTTTTCAACTATTTTACAAATATCACAAATACGTTTTTTTAACCATTGATGAGTATTTAAACGCTTTTTTGTTTAATACTTTGATATTATTGTGGCTTATATGATTGTTCCAAGGAACTGTCTTCTTGTACCAGGATGTGTGGTAGAAGTAGTTGAACCTAAAAAAACAATATGTTTTCAACAATAAAATTATAAAGTTAGTCTACCACATGGCTATAAATTCACTGATTTGCTTGACATTTTTTCCACCCCCTCCCTACATGGCTCGGGCGCTCAGATTGGAGCCCACACTACTCGATCTTTATAAAAAAATCCCCCCCCTGGAAAAAAATTCTGGCTACGCTCATGATTCAATCTTAGCTAGGGTGCTCTGTGAATCTGTAAGAAGAACTTCTTTTGTATAATTTTTCATGGTTCGAGAAATCCAGGCTAATGCTTCAGTTATTGTTTCAGCTCCAACTCTCATATTTGATGTCTTCCTTGTCGTAGCTCTTGATTGCTTGTACACACGGCAATTGTCTACCCCAACCACTCTTCACTATTTATTGTACTGATATATCTATTTAGAAGATACGATCGTCTGGTTTAGATTTCTGCTTAGCAAGTTCCCATATCATATAATTCTTTTATTTACTTTTATAACATCATTAGATAAACTACTACAAACAGAACAATACAACTCAACAATTTTTCTTTTTAAATAATACTGAAACATTTATTTACATTTTCTCATTACACAAAAAATATAATATTGACATAATATTGATAGCAAACAGGTTTCGCCACTAGGGCCCCTTCAGTGCTTAACAAAATATTAAAGTAAATACCAACATGTATACTTTATACAAAAGCAAATAATTAATAAAGATTAAGAAAAATTCAACAAACAAATTCACAATATTCAGAACCAAGTCAAAATGTACAAGGTCAGCAAATCTAAACAAATCAATGTGGTCATTAATTCATTAGCATTTAAGTGTGTTCAGTTGAATTCCAGGAATTCCAGCAGGGGCACCACGAGCAGGACCACGTAATCACCCCTTTCGGTGCCGGGCTTTTCCCGCTTCACTCGCCGTTACTAGGGAAATCATTGTTATTTTCTTTTCTTCCGCTTAGTTATATGCTTAAATTCAGCGGGTAATCTCATGATTTTCTTCTGTGTTACTGTTAACCCCAGAACTACAATTTGCTTCATTTCTCGGGTTAACGAACTCACATTCGGGATCACCCTACATACAAGGAACCACATCACAGACGTCACGAAGGAGCTTCTTTTGGTTTGTATAAGTGATCATTGAGAAAAAGAGAGGACAATATAATGCTTTTAAGGGAGGCAATAAGTATAGGTTATCCAAAGATGGTTTTTGCAATATTATTACGGACGGATTTTTGAATGCACGAATCTATGTTTATCTGTTACAAAAAGAACGAATCGCAAGCTTGAAGGATATCCATACTGCACAACCCTTCGTTGAATAACATATATTCTACATATTCCGGATATATTGTTGTAAACAATTCAAGCGGAAATAATGAGTGACGTCTATTCAAGATGCCCTTGATTAGTCAAGAGTCGTGTACGATTAAGAATGAATGAATGAGTGAAGATGCTTTGATAATTGACATAACCCTTTTTTAGGAAAACCGAAGGTCCTGCCTCTTCCCAATTTCCGGGTATTTAAGATGTACTCCGGAAACTAATTTTGTATGACATTCAAGATTATAACCTTTCTTTAAGTGAAGAAATGCCTCATTTGTCTCTTTATTTCGCATCCTGAACGCCAAGTTGAGAGGTGTTAATTTTCGTTTAAAATTATTCCGGGAAAATTATACGAAGATGAAACTACAGAGCCATGCATGTTGTTTTATGGCAAGAGCAATTCGCACATGATATCTACTGCGCATTGGGCAAGAGTTAAAGTCGGTTGTTGTATGTATATTATTAACCCAATTCGAGTTCTAGCTAAAACAAGTTCAGGACAACCTAATCTAGAATATTTGTCCACGATGTCAAAATGTTTTGTTTATGAAGAAGTATTTACAATTGATGCCATAAGCGATTGCTTCTTGCTCATAATTTCACTAATTATTAAAAATAAATTAAAATTTTCGGAAAATGTGCAACTTCCTGATTTGTTTTGAAAAGGGCGCATGACGCAGTTGCTTGACCGAGAAATACGCTATATAAAGGCTGTTTATTATATTATAAATTTAGAGAAAATGTAGACGATAAAAGGGAATACATTCAACTAGGGAATAAACTTCTTATGTGAATTTCTGAGCGTCATGTGAGTGCTCAAAGTGACAGTCAGAACGATAACGATGTTAAAATGACACACATAAACAAGATTCCGACCCTGTTTATTCGTGTCGTTTTAACATCATTATTTTTTGTACATGTGGCTGAGACAAGCATTTGATATGTCAACATTCCTTTTTAATAAGGAGGCATGGAAAGACGAGAGTTAGTATTCAAAACAAACAATCAGGTGAATATTGATGAGTATAAGAATTGTTAAAAACATGGAATGACCTAACGAAAGTTGATCTCATGTTTTTGTTTGTGTAAGCGTTGTATGGAAGAGAAGAGAGAGCAAGAAAGGGAGAAAAAAACACAGCTTACTGTGAATTCTGGTATGTCCTATCTCTCAAAGAGTTTTGTATCAGGGCTTTTCATTAGGTGGGTCACCACCAAGCGTCTTCCATCATCAGCTGCCCTAACCTCAGACTGTTGAAGTTTCAGCAGCATCAGCTACTTGGTTAACTCCTGGTTATGCTCACAATCACTTTCGTCTCAATTCTTCGAAATAGCGCCATCCGCATATTGATCTACGTGCTTCTTCTGCTTTCTCATCTAATCTTCTCATTGTTGCATTTATCTTCTTCCCAGTGTACCCTAAAGCTTTCAGTTTGGATGACATTGACCTTGCAGGAAAATATCTGCATACACTGACACTCTGTCCCTTCTTTTCCCCTTCTCCATTATTGATTTTACTTTGCTCTTTTTAGCTGTCCCGATATCTTTATAGGTCTTCTCTGGGAACTGTGAGTTCAACTATAATCAGCTGTTTGATGCTAACAGAAGTTATGATGAAGTCAGGTCTTAGCTGTGTAACTGATATTTTATCTGGGATCTTCAATCTTTCATCTAGATCTAGGCTCATTGTCCAGTCTTTGACAGAGTCCAACACGCTGCTGTAACCTCCATTCTCCTCTTTATTTTTCTCTCCCTCCTTCAAGAATGCTATTGTTTTCCTATATTTCGTCATTGGTTCTGGTTTGTTACATTATATCCTTTCTTGGATTCTCTCTCCCAGTTCTCTAAATACCTTGCCGTGTCTATATCTGCCTTGCGCAAGTGCATTTTTGCACTTTGTTGGAATATGATTCACCGTTCCTACCTCTCCACAAACCTTTTCCATAAGTTCTGCACCACTTTTTCTTGTTGGCTGGAGCATGTAACAAGTAACTTCCCCCCTCCTCTTTCTCTCTGACTTCTTTCACTACAAAATCCCTTCTATCTGTCTTGTTGCTACTGTTGTAGTACTTCATTTGCTATGACAGTTATATCTCTCATCCTCAGTCTTGATTTGGCTTCATTTACTTCTCTCGGTTTGCCTGGTTTTCTTCCGCCATCTATAATAATCTTTGCATCTTATATGCATTTGTCATTTGATCCTTCTAAAGACCTAAGGTTTCTTGCTTTGGCTGCTGTGACTTCCTTGGATAGCTCAGTGCATGGAAATCTCAATTTTCCTGATTTTGAATATAGGCAAGCTGGGACATTGTTTTTGGCAGACATAACCATATTTTCAAAGCTGCAGTGATCTTTGTCTGGATCCTCTCCTGTGTTGTATCTGGTACATTATAAATGTTCAAGGGCTACATTAGTCTTATTAGCGACATATGTTGAAATATCCATGCCTTGTATCTGCCGGGAAGTCTTCTTTTTTCAACTTTCTTTAGGTAATGCTTTGCTTGTGCTTCAACTCATTTGATTTGCTCTTGTTCATTTAGAGGTGCATTGCTTATCTCCCTTAAGTATTTGATTGGCTTGTCTTGTAACAGAATTAATTTTTCCCCTTTGATTTAACCTCTCTTTTC
>JAUUEB010487988.1:0-10815 GCA_032362205.1 Clione limacina | reverse complement strand
TCTCTCTCTCTCTCTCTCATCCCTTCTAGATTGCTATCCAATTTCACACTTTAAATTTTTCTTGTTGATCGAGGTAGTGGAAGGTGAATCGACTAAATGCAATAATTATGTTTGGTTGTCCTACGTAGGCCATAAACTGATGATGTCATATTTTACATTTTATATAGATGTTAAAACATACATACATTTATATTTCTCACGTTGATTTTCAAAAAAAAAGTCAACCTATGTAATAATCTACCGTGATTGCATAATGCTTTGATTAATAAGCCCATTTGGGAATACAGCATTGTAACTTACCGTTAAACACACATAAAACAGACGCAAATACAACTTCAAACATTCTTTGTAATCAGACATTTTGTTACATAATACACAATTCACATTGTTTAATGCAATCTGATATATTTTACCAGTTTTAATCTCAAAACTTCAGGATAATTTGATTTAATTAAAAAAAAATATAATTATCATCAATATGAATAAATGTATGTGTTCTAAAAAAGATGGCAACAACAGTATACGCGCAATGGACATACAAAAATGGTTTCGCATGAAAAAAAACTAATCATTACGTAGTCGTATGCTTGTATAAGAAGCGATTGATACTTTATCGATTGAAACCTTATCATACAGTTTAGAAAAAAACCTTATAATCCGTTTCTCAGATTGCTTACTTCTTGGGGATATATGTCTTGTATCTTGTATGGCAGAAACCAAAGTCTTATGTGTATAAGATGGTTTCAGCTAGATTGAGATCAGGTCTTGTAAAGCGATAAACAAGAGATAATCAAATTGTTTGTATCGAATGTGATTTATCGTTGATCTAAATTGTCATAAAGTTGCGTATGTTACGGAATCGCGATTTCAAACAAATATGATTTGAAACATATGTAAACCTATTCTTGAATATGAGGAAGCAATTTCCAGTGTTCACATTTTGATTTCATAGCCATGCTTATTTGAACCAAACGTGAAGAGTAAAGTTAATCCTAAAATAGATTTGCTCCTTTCTCAGTATATTCAATCACTCATATCAGATGAATTCATCGTGATAATACGTGCTAGTAAGTTCCCTGACTACTTTGATTAATAGCAGATTACGTACACACAGTAGACACAGCTGTGAAACTCATTTTGTTAACTGATCGTTGTTATAAGTTTATATGTGTTTATGTACACGTGACATCTATCATTTCCTGCTGATCGACATAATGTAAGAATAAAAGTGATGGATAAATCAATCATACAATATGAGATTTAACATTACCATTTATTATTGGCACGGGTGATAAATTGACTTTATTGTTTATAACATTCTCTTAAAATGCAGATTGCCTGAGTACATGCAAGCAACAATCGTTTGATAATATTATTATATAATTTCATCATGCAATTAAATCGGCAATACATGTTCGTTATGAGCTTTTGTCAGAACATTTTATCACCAATACAAATACAAATCCACAATGCACATGTGATGTGTACGAAAAGAAGTTGCAGTCGTTTCCGTGATTTTATAATTGAAGGTATTTTTTTTACTTCGGCGCACACCTACATACTCGCTCTTATTTCAACGTTTCTAGTTTGCTTTAAAGGCATGTTTTTTTTTGGTCAAGTAAGTTGTAGACAATTGTTCTTGTTGGCAAAGCTGTTAACATGTTTACGTTAAACAGGATCAATCTATTTTTGATAGTTAAACTATAGGTCTTTTCTTTGTTGGTATTCTTAAACTAACATTTTAATTTCAGATGTTATAACTGCAGTCTTGATATCCCCTTCACCTCCTCAATATATATATTATTTCGCTTTTCAACAGCGTAAGGTACATCACGTGTGTTAGTAGTTTGTTTAAATAAACATTATAATGTATGTCAGTCAACCGCCTTGTATGCCTTTAAATAAGCCGAAATTGTACTTATATGTGTCCGAAATTATTGGTATGTCCATGCAATATGAAAATGTAAAGTCAGCTGTTTAGTTGGAACTTGAGTTTTATAACTGTAAACTAGTTGCATGCAATTATTTGTTTTGAATATCGTTTTCTAACTTGGTATGATGACTCATAATCAAAAACCTAATATGTGTTCACATGACAAAATGATTACTTGAACTACGAAGAATCTTATCAAAATAACATATACGTCAGTCAAGACCCTCCCAAAAGTAGTATAGTATGCCATGCAAATGTTTTCTGTTTGAGGATAAATATATTTAAGATCACCTTACAGCTGTATGTAAATGAAGGATGTTGTCCAATTGGTTCTTCTTTATTAGACGTATGTCTCTTGCTTTTGTCTTGTTTTATAAATAAAAGCTACAATTCAAAAGACGTCACTCCTCGAGACATGTTTTGTGAATTTAGTGTTAAGTGGCACATTTTCAAGTCTTCCACTAGACAGTTAAATCAGGACTTGTACTTCTTCTCGTGACAGCTTCCAGAAATATATCTAACAGAAGGAAATACATTACAATGTCTCGACTTTAGACATTCCGTTCTTGTGAACATAGATATATATGAGTGTTTTATTTTATTGAAAAGTAAAAGCTGCAAACCATGAATAATATAATTAATTGTACCAAAGAATGTTTAAAGTAAAAGCAAATGATAACTTTTAATCCGATAAGAACGCAAGCACAAATCATAAGTTCAAAAGTTATCATCAAAAATAATATGTCAAAAAGATGTTCGCAAACAAATTTGCGAACATAAAGTTGCAAACAAGTTATGGCATAAGCTAAGCAATCCTTTTGATGATGAGATTGATTGTTTCAATTTGTCTTTATGTGTTTCATGATCATTGTATTATCAAGTTTGAATTACTGCGTATAAATAGTAAAATATAATATTAAATAACATATTGACTTGTGTGCACTGAAAATAAAGGAATATAGGGAATTGATAAATGATTTAGAGCAGAAAGAACACGGATATAATATATAATATATTGTTTTTTATAAGCTAATCTGATTGGCTACTTACACCTTTCTTCGTTTTCAAATAACTGCACACGTAATTATTTAAACGAACAAGAACAAACTGAAAGCTCCCAAGACCTTTTTTTCTTGACAAACTTCTTGCTCTACATCATAAAATAGATTGGAACAAAACAAAATGGAGATAAAAATCGGTTGTGAAAGACAAAGAAACTGTTAAATGAAGATACAAAACTAGACATATTACACATATTCTAAATTAAAAAAAAATAGATGCACATGAAATTAGAGAACATGAGGACTACTTTATGATATGAATATAAGGAGGTGATAGAGAATAGCACATACATCAACGTCAACATGATGATAAGTATATTCCCTCTAGACGTTTCTGTAAAGCATTACACGATTAGCGATGAGGCATAACATGTCCAATCTCATGCTTTTCCCCTTACAGCTTCCGAGAGCTGTCCTTCATACTTGTAGCAGGGAATAAATTGGGTCCCTAATTGATTAGATTAAAATTAACTCTGGCTTAGGCATGACATTATATCATCTTAATAACAATAACTAGCAATATAAAGTTTTGTTAAAACAAATGTAACATATTTTCTTGATTGTCACACAATAATCTAACTAAAAACTTTCGGATTTGACAAGCACTTTTCTATTGCAAACTTGTTTCAGCTTCACTTTGTCCTGATTGGAAGTTTTTTCCGCTCTCTTTTTTCTTACTTTCATCTATTCACAAGTTGTTCTAGCGTTACGCAAATTAATGTTGTTATTCATAATTGATCAAGGATATAACTGTCTCCTAGAACTTGTTCTCATCATCTCTCGTTATGTCTTAGTATTCGTGAATTAAATATTTCATTTCCTAACATGTTTTGATTGTTTGTGTTCCAATTTTGAGATGTGTTTTTGAAACTACTATACCGGTAATGACAACATTCATGGCATCTATGGAGATCACATAAATATCTAGAAGAACTTAAGAGAAAGACTGTATGGCAGCAAGAACACAATTATCGTTAGCGATTAAACAGGATGCTTTGCCAATGACAAGTCGTGATATTTGGAAACAACAAGAAAGAAAATTGGGACACGTTGTTTAATCATTTGTGAGCTTGTCAAAAGTCCACTTCACGGCACACTGCTGATTGCAAATTAAAACGCGTATGTGTTAATACTGCGCTTAATCTTATGAGGGAATAATGGTACATAATGGCGACTCTACTGCGCAATTTCAACGTTTATTTGAAAACACTTAACTTAAATCAACGTTCATGATTAACAATGATGTAAAACATCATGTAAAAAGGAAAATAAGTTCATTTTGACTTCATCAATAACATAATTGCGTTTGCTGCAGAATCAACATCTAAGTTAATATGCAAGTATGTTTTGCAACATCCGAATTTGACTAAAAAAATAGTGATCATATTAGTAAAGGAGTGGGTGTCGTATACTAATTCCGATGCATTAATGTTAAAGTTCCACGCCTACGTTGTCTAACATGAACACTGTATTGTAGATAAAACCAAGCATGTGTTGACGGAGACCTCACAATATATTACATCTATATCATTTGTGGCAAAGCACTTTTTAATAATGATATTGACTAGATTCTCCAAAAGCATTTGCTTGGTTAAACGCCAACGCGAAAAGATACCATGACACATCTCTGTGCAAACTGGATGTAAGATGTATCTGAACTTGTTTATTTATGTCTAACAAATGAACCGATACAAGGCCGACCAGTATTAAGGCACTCAGACCTAGACATCGAGCGAAATCATTTCGTAGTCACAAGTTTACGAAGTATTTTGCAATGACCTTTTCAGGTCTAAAATTCAAAACGACCTCACCATATCAGATGCCCTCTTTACTGGGTCAAAGTGTTATTTTTTTCAAAAAATCACACAAGTTTACATTTTCTAGGACCATTTTTTATATCAATGACACCATTTTAAGATTTCATTTTTCCATTTTTATTCTGAGCACATTGATTTATTATTCATTTCGAGAATATTGAAATTGAATGTTATTAGTTTGAAATCAGTCAATGCCTGAAGACCCTTCCAAAAACTTTCTAAGATACATTAAATTAGTCAAGTCGGTTCGATTTTCCATAATCGTCGTCGATATTTGTCAAACTTGTTCTCAATTCAATTTGTTTCCCAGGTCAATTTACTTCTTATTATCCCCGCCACGCGTGATTCGTGATACAAGTTAAACCAACAGTCAAGATGTGATGGGGGATGCAATGTTAGTATTGGCCAATGGTCTTATCTCGAGATGTATATACAATGTGAAATGATGATAAGTATATTCCCTCTAGTCGTTTCTGTCACAAAGGACCCCATAGACCAATATCATAGATATGGTATTGGATGTGTACATGGATTACGCATCTTGTTGCCGAACTAGGTTTTTTAGTTCTTTCTCCGGCTTTGGTCTTTGTCAAAACTGTTATTTATGCCATACTTTTCACGCAAGCATCATGTGTTGATTAGAACACAAAATTATAACAAATGTATTTTTATATTCATATTTCCTCCCTGTCTCGCACATAGTTTCTTTTCTTAGAGCATTTTAAAACTTCCAATCACCATATTATGTTCCTGGATTTCTATTACTCACTCACTTTTCATAACATCAATTAATCATTTTGTTAAGAATATGTTCTTTTTCACAGTAAATAGGCAAAGTCCAATAAGATGATAGATTAGGTTTTAATTAAAAAGACAACGTATTTCATTTAACAGTGTTTTTAAAGGGTACACATGACCGAATTTAATTACTTGTTGACGTGTTCTTCTAATAACGAAATTGCCCCAAATTAAAAAAAAGAGTGTATGACATTAAAAATAGATAGCATCAATTGTCAAATGTAACTCTGGCAGTACAAATAGTTCCTTCTGTAGTCGGATACATGCTACCCTCTGGGTAATGTGAACGTACCAACAAGTTCAAAAATGATAGTGTAAAGCAATAGATAACTCAAGACCAGTCATCTTTATTTTATCTCGACCTAGTTGAGTCCGTACAAATTTAAATGGTGAGGAGGGACATCGACAAATTTCAAATAGTATCTGATATGTCTCTGTGATAATAAGATTCTGGGCAACGTCAGTTACATTGATAACAATTAAATATTTGGAGTGTGTTCTAGCTTGCGGTATATGTAAACATGTTTTAAAACGTGAACACATTGCCAGTGTTGACATTTCAAGAAAGTGAATCGTTAACCTTATTCTAAAATTGCGAGCAAGACTATCTTCACGTTTTTAGTTAATTTGATTTAAGTTATAACATTAATCCAGAGTAATATCACCGGATTCTGGTATCATGTTACAAAAAAAAGTTGACGCAGCTGTCAATATAACATATATATATATGTAGATATAACAATCAACTCATTTGATTAAATATAACACACCGTTATGGGATTCTATACACTGATCATTGTTATTTATGTCTATATTATTCGGTTCATTTAATGATGCTAGCAAAACAGTTACAGAAAAAAAAATCATGTATATATCAGATACAAAATTAAGATTGTCACGGATAATGAATTGTCTTTATTTGTCGAAACATTCTCGCACTATCTAGATTGCCTAGTTCATGCAAGTCACTATGGCATCATGATGATATCATGCTATTTCATCATTCCATTAGATTGGAAATATTTCTTTTGTGAGGCGCTGGTGTCAGAACATTATACGCACACAAAAATCTGCAATCGACATTTGATCGCTTGATATGTCGACGTAATATTCAATTGCAAAGCCAGCTATTGATTCGAACAACTCGCCGTATTACCGCTATTTAGTAGTATATATTAATTAGTTTGTGTAGGGTGACACACAATCACACACACATAATATGATAACAAATCACATACTTATAACATTGGTGTGTGAAATTATCTTAGAAACGTGTCGAACTAAGATATATTGAGATCAAAGCCCTTCCCACCCCACACACACATACATACTCACTACACTTATTGTTATCGCTGTAAACAAGTGGTTTTCGATTGAAGATAATAATTTGTTTTTGAACGATCAGCTAACTGATGTATCTAATTGCAGGCATATAACTAAATTGTTCTTCTATTTTCAACTGACATTTCTAGACCAGGTTTGTTGTTTATTGACTTAATAGACAGCTAAATCAAAACCTGACTTTCTTATTTTCACAACTTATATAACTAAATCTACCTAAAGCAAATACTTATGCATACGAGGACTTGATGCATTCAGAATTGTGATGCTTTTTTATTAACCTGAAAACTCAAAAAGTTTGAATGTGTTATGATGTTGAAATTGAAATCTGCATATTATTAACAATCACATTTTTTTAGCGTTAAATGTTTTAAGTGTTAATAACATGACATTTGGTTCAGTGGAGTAAAAGGTGATCACAAATGGAAAATATATTGCAATACGTCTTAACTAATTTTGCGGTAAAAAACTGTTAAATTAGCATGCACATTTATGTCAGCAACGTATTCATCTCCCGTCACTAAGACGTCAACGACTCTCCCTGGTGAGTAGTTACAGATGAAGAGAAATTACCAAAAATGTATGTTAAACTAAAGGATCATATTGAAATGGTACAAACTATAATGAAACTTTCTGATGCTTGAGTGATTATCGATATATATATATATATATATAAATTGGCAATGTCGTTCTCTTGAATAGATATTTACAAAAGCATTCACCTAGCTCGTATTTCATATTTTTGCATTCAAATATAAATCTTTTAAATCAAGTATTATGTCGATTAATTGAAACAAAACGTTGTATGGTGACTCAAGCTCTTACATATGTGCATTCAATTATTTTGTGTAAGTTAATAAAGTGATAAATGTCATAATTTTGAGTCAAAAAAAATACCTGAAGATGTGACCAGAGAGTGTTCACAGAAGTAATAAAGGACATATAGCAAACCACTCAATAAGTTATTTAACTCAGTTAATTGTTCACAAACACTTCTGATTTAAATATAAAATCTTTCATACCTGTTGTATAACTTTCTTACAAAATGAAAAAAATCGAAGCAACACCATTCAAGTCATCGTGTGAACAGACAGTCACACAGACATACTGAAACCTCAAAACATAATTGTGGTCGTAAAAAATCGCACAAGTTCGAATTATATAGCAACATAAAATATATTAATGACAACATCTTTAGACTTTAATTCCCCCGATGAGATTAATATATAATTCAATTCGAGGAAATTGGATCAAAAAGATATTAGTTTTAAAACAGCTCGTGTCTCACGACACTTTCAACATTTAGCGAACACAACTTGTATTAGTCGAGACAGTCCATAATTTCCATTATCTTCGTCGAGAAATTTCAAATTTGGTAAAAGTCAATTTCTTTCTCATTTCCATATCAATTTGCATCTTATTCTCCCCACCAGACGTGATGTGTGACACAAGTTAAACCAACAGTCATGATTTATTGGGTGTTGCAACTTTAGTATTGGCCCATGGTCCTTTCTCAGGATTTATATAAAACGTGCAATGTGTATATGCCCAACGTTATTTGTTCGACCGTTACCGTTAATTGATACAGACAGAATATTTCTCTTTTGATTTTTAATAGGGTTTAACGTGGACCTGGATGGTTATTTTGCGTACTTTCTTCAAATAAAAAACAATTAACAAAAAACTTTGGACCGCTTTGTATGTATGATCCATGATTTCAAACCTACGGACAACCATCAATATCAATCTTGTTGTTGGTGCAGGGTGTGAGTAAAAATCAATAACTTTAGATGACAAACAAGTATGTATTTAAGTTGAACGTTGAAAACGGACTAAGGGAAACATTTTCGTTAAGTAACATCTTCAAAGTTGCTATTTGAACAACTGCCTGACTCGACCGGGCGTTATTTTGCAAGTATATTTCACAATCGACAAATACATAAGTATTTAAAACCACACCCTGGCAGATGTTGCTAGAGTTGTCAATCAGTCACGGGGAAATGACAAAATACAATATTTGATGGTATCAAACTGAACGCAAACAACATACATTGGTGGCAATAGTGCAATGAAAGAAGTAAAATAATATAATAGTATAGATAATTAGCTAACTCGAATAAATGTCAGGCTTGTTATGTAGGGTTATGACATATAATTTCATAAGAGAGATTATAATGACTACAGAAGGCAAGTTTAAAATAAAAAAGATTCTGGTAAATCTGTTAAGCTCCAAATCGAGAAAAAAAAACGATATAAAACAAATAATAAAGTTTTACAGTTTTCATTAAAGCGTATCGATTTAATAACTATGCTTTTATTTCTTATGTTACATTTAAGTTATGAACTAACATCATATTTATTTTCAAAATTCTTGGTTATCAAACTAAACACATTGAAACAAAAGTAACGCGTCGAGTAAACAATCAAGTTTTGACGTGGTCTTCAATGTTTCACCTTTAGATATTTGAATCTATATTTTTAAAGAAAGTATTGAAGATGATGAACATATACACCAGATTTATCAGCGTTCCGACCTTATTAATTAAGATGTCGGCTTCGTTGCCTTCTTGAGATATGTTGATTAATTCTGGCATCCTGTGTAGAATTCACACCATGATCAATTTCATTGTTAATGGAATTTTCGATTACGTTTTTGTTATTGAACAAAATGTTGTTGATCAAAAAGCATATTGTTTATTGTTTTAACATCAGGAGGGTTATTTAAAGAGATAAAAGGAAAATAAAATATTGATATATAATGGTTAATTAATGGTTAATCAACAAGATAGGTGAGCCGAATCAACAATATTAAATATCCCAAAGAAGTATGAACCGCTTACTTGGCAAGGTAAAGAGATAAAAAAAAGTACTGGAACTCTGACATAAAGCCAGCATACAAATATTTCAACTATAAAGTTTAAATCAGAACTATATTTGATTGATATTTTTCCTGTTTCCTGTTTTAATAAGTATAATAACGCCTAACGGGCAACCGCCTTGTATGGCTTAATGGAAGTCGGAATCGTACTCACGTGTGTCCTTTTTGCTCGGTATGTCTAGGCAATATTCAATTGCAATGTCAGACGTTGATTCAAAACATGCGCTTAATAAATACCACCTAGTAACATGTATGTATTTGTTGTACACACCATTATGTATCGTGGTATGATGGCTCAAACTCACATACACAACACGGGTAATTATGTTATATTTATTACTTGGGTGTCAGAACTTTAAGACACTTGTCGAAGTAACGTATACAGAAGTCATCACTCACCAAAACACTCCAAGATAATCGTAGAACGCAACGCTTGAAGATAATCATATTCAAAATAACGATACTTACATATGTATTTTAATGCAGGAAGTGATCCAATTGGTTCTTTTCCAGTAAGCTGAAGTTTCTGGTTTTAGCTTTGTTTTATTGACTTGAGCTATACTTGAAAAGATGGCAGTCCTTGAGACAGGTTTCTGGGACGTAGTGTTAAGTATCAAACTTTCAAGTTATCCCATAGACAGATAAATCAAGACATGTCCTTCTTCTCGTGATCGCTTTCAGAACTGGATCAAGAAAAATCAAAAACATATCAATGTGAAGACTTTAGAAATATGTATCCTGTGAATCTAGATAAATTGTATTTACATATTCTAAAAAGTACAAGAAGGGTTTTACTTGTATAGCCCAGGCAGCCTCAAACGGCATATCGCGAGTATGAAATGTAATTGGTGGTACAAAACTGACCAGAGATATATACTGTTTATACACCTATCGGGTCAGTTTTGTACCACATATTGTATATGTTATGTATTTATAATATTGAAAGTTAAAATACGCAGATCACAAAGAAAAACATTTATTATAGCA
>JAUUEB010487977.1:0-10815 GCA_032362205.1 Clione limacina | reverse complement strand
CCTTTTTGTTTTACTGGATTTTAGACTTTTTATTACAACGTCCCCAATTGATCGTAAATTTCCGGACAGCATAATACTGAATACTGGCGCCCCCCCCCCCCCAATAATGTGTGTTGTCCCCACTTTTAAATTATTCACAATACGTTTGCGGACTGTATCTGCTGGTCTTATCAAAGATGGTGATGAAACCGAATATTGCCGATAAATATCTCACTTTGTAGACTGGTGCGATGGCAATAGTTTACTACTGAACGCATCAAAAAACTAAGGAAATTGTCGTCAACTTTAGGATAAAAAAGACTCCCACAACACCGCTTACTATCAAAAGTGTGAACATTGAGATCGTAAACGATTTTAAATTCCTCGGAACCGTCATTTACAACGGTCTTAAATGTGAAGATAACATCGAAAATATCATCTCTTGGCTGCAAGACACCGCTGCCAAACAGCCGGCAGGCCTGCCATCCAACATGGCATACCCGAGAGCTTGCGGACCCTCCATGATGGCAGATTCTTAGGGACTAGCGACTTGGTCGTTTCGGTGTTACCCGATTTCCCTAAGAAGTGGCTTAACAGAATAAGAAGAAAGTACCCAAAGACCAACTCCCTTCCTTATATTTACAATACATACATCGTATTAAAATGACCCCTTTGGCAAAACTAAGGTGCTCTTGGTCCCAACCGTTAGAAACCATCGGATTAGAAATTGTAGAATGTAACCATTTACACCAAAAGCATTCCAATTATCCCTTTGGTATGTAAATCATAACATGTTATAAGCTCAGCCAAATGCATCTTTAAAACTAATCGGTATTTTCGTTTCAACTCTATGTATCTCTCTCCTATGCAAAGATACAACGTACGCCCCTCTTTTCTACCAACATAAGTAATTGCTAATGTTAGTTGCCTTCGTACACAAATCTTTAAGAATTGGATTTACAATGTCCAAATTTCAGCCAGTATTTAGCATACTTTTCTATCCAGAATCGAGAACACATTCTGTATTAGAATGCAATTATGCGAGTTTTCCAAGTACGTGTTCATTAGTGCTTTTTTGACGCCACCTCATTTAGTAACATTTTGTTCCATGTATTGGTACATGTAGAGCTTTGTTTGATTTATTCGCAGAGTGGAGACATGAATCATGGACAAATTCACGAGGGTCAAAGAAACCATACTAAATATTAAAAACCTTACACGGTGTCATCACAGCCGTGTAACAGGTGAGCCAGTTTACGTATGTTGCTCATCCACCCAACACATGGTACAGAGATAGACATTATTTTCATCACAGATTTGTTTTCAATATCTACTTCATTAAAGTGTATCGAATTGCCGCTTGCTGAATCAGCCCTCATATAGGCTTAAGACCTTTTAAGAAAAAAATGAAGAAGCTTTCAGAATTGGAATCCCAATACAAAAATAAGTTATGTATGTTAATAAAAACACATTTCATCGTCATAAAACAACTACTGAATCCACGCAACATCAAGTGCTTGGATCTTTTTAAATAATGACGTATTTCAGAAAACAAGAAACGAACGTAATATTAACCACCTTAGACGTCAGGTGTTATGTGTAGGAAATCATCATTCCAATAAAATATTTAACAATCGTACAGACAATGAAGCTTTCAAAATGTTTCCCTGTGTCAATACCTGCAGGATGTGATAACGTAAACATGTCTGCTGGACGGCGAGCTCTCCTAACAGAAGCAGACATGCAAGTTGTATGTTTAACCCGGGAAACACCCCTCAGCTGTTAGATATATGAAAGCATCAAAGTTGTAATTTGCGTATTGAGTATATTTTTGTTAAATAACTCGTTGCAATTTAAGATATACGGCTCGCATTTAATGTTTGTTCCAATATTGAAACGAAACTTTAAAGAACTTATGATAAATAAAGACGCAGGTCTCTTTACTTGTAATAGAAGGATTATTCCGTTATTTTCAGACACCATTGGTATATGATTTGACAACTGGACAGTGTTTGGCGTCTGAAAATGTCAAAAATTGTCCTAAAAAATTGTGTGAGATGGAGATGACTCCTGTCTTGTCATGTGTCAAGAATAATTACTCACATAATTCATGTAAAACACAACGAAATTATAATTTCTAAAAGTATGTATGTCTTCAGAAATAATTATGTATCAAATACAAGGAAGTTATCGGTAAATATTGTGTCTTGTTTACTATGTGAGATTAATAATTCGATAAGCTGACATATCAATTAGTTTCAACAAATTTACAAATTACCGTAATTATTTTATATCAACATAAAAATGTATATCATACACTTGTTTTTAAATCTACATACGAATATCAGACGTATAGTTCATAATAAACCGCAATTCACAGAACTAAAATAATAGGATTGGTGTGTTATTTATATCAATGTATATGATCACAATGTTGTTCTCAAAACATAACTATAATGTTTAAATTGCGTGAAGACTAAACGGGATTCGTTTACTTAGAAAACAATTAAATGTTATACAAACATATAATTATGTTGTTGACTGAGTTATCTCCAGCCCCAAGTTATAATAAATGCCGATTACTGCTCCTTTTCAGTTGTTGTATGTCATGTCTGGCCACATTTCAGGCAAAGTAAAACGACAAAGAAGTATATGTTGTTTCATTTACTACCATTTTTATAAAGTTTTATATGAAAAGAAAGTAAGAAAGAAATCAGCATCTTGTTCTCAGCAACAATTTTAAATGTATTGCGGTTTTATGTTATATTTGAGTCTTTACTACTTCCGGTTTCTAAAAGATAAATGTTAGATGCGTCAACAAAGTAAATACACTTTTATATCACAAGAAAACTGTAGTCAAAATCTTTGAAATGCCTCTTAAACCGCCAGTATTTCCAAAAAGTTTCGCTGAAAACAATATGCGGATATCCGTCTAACTTTTACTTTAATCAAAATTTTAATCATGTAACGAAATTCCAGCTTATTCATTATTGAATATGTGCAACTGGAAACGCTTATATTGGTTATGTAGACCAGCACTTAGTATGTATCGTGACACTGTCCACTGTTAGTTTGTTCTTGAAGATATAACAATTATATTTTGGAAAAAACAGGTTGAAAAACACCAATTATATGAAATGAAAAAAACAACATATCAAGGAGGGCACTACATTATTGTACATTTATCTAAATAAATAGAATTAGTATTTTAAGCGCAATAGGTTTTAGCTAGACAATAAACATAACCAATTAGTAATGACCTTTTACATGTTTAAAGCAGCATGCTAGCACCCTGATATCTGAAAGTTTTAAAATAACAGTACATATATGAAATCAAGTTACATAACGTTTTGACAAACAAAGGATTGATGTAAGTAATGTTCAAACCGAATTCATATTATCTTTCAATGTTGCATTGGAATTGATCACATATAAACATGTGAAGCAATCAATCGTTTTCAATCAAATATTTTTGAAGACAGACAGAAATGCCCCTACAGCAAGTTAACGCTGCGGCACAAGTTTAAAAAATAATACAATCTTTCAAAGCAATATTGAAAAGATTTGACCGGTTACGGTCAGTAAAAGCCACATCGTTTACAACCCCTGTTTTAAATACTTTTACCTCTACCAATCCTTTAAAGCAGTCAGTAAGTAAAGTTTACTCTCCATTTAAAAACGCCATGTTTACACATCGATTTACATTTCCGTCTGCAAAGTGTTCCTTAGAAGTGACAAAAAGTGCGCGTACTTTATTCAGTATGCACTTATTTTGAACTTATGTAAAGCCGCGAAGCATTTTTTAGCGAAAGAAATTGAAAAGGCGTGGCTTTTAAAAGCTTACTTGAAAGTGGGTATCAACATTAAGGACGAAAACCTAAAGAACTTGAGATTTCCCGATGACCTAGGACTCTGCCTGCAACAACTACACAGAGTACATAGAAACCCATTTGAATTCACTCAACAATGAATGTAGGAAAATAGGCTTGAAAATACACAAGGGAAAAACTACAAGACCAACAAAGAAATCAGAATCGAAAACGAAGTTATGAAATAAATAAGCACATGTTTACATATAAAGATGTGAAACATGGCTTTCACAAAGCAGCAACTTTTGAATATGAAAACAGCACAATGGAAAGAAAAAGTCAAGGCCTAAAACTGATTGACAAAGTAAGACACAAAGAAATCAGGGACAAAACAAAAGCGACAGACGCTGTTGAGTTTGTGCTAAGAATAAAAATGGAAATGGGTAGGGCACATAGTTAGAATGGCTGACAATCGATGGACGAAATGATGCACCAGTTGGAAAGTGCATGGATCAGAAGAACTGACTGCCGAACGTAGAGGAGGATGTCGAAGGGCAATTGATGGACCTGGCCTAATCAGGTAACCAGGTAACTACCCCCGTTCTTACCCATGGCTACACGCCTGGAATGAACTATTCACAATCGTGAACAAATTGTTATATTATGAAGTAATTGTTATTATCTGAGACTCACCTCTGCACCTCAAATAATATCACTCGGTAAGAACAACCAATATCCTTCATGTACGGATCACAATATAAGGCCTCTAAACAAGATGATATATTGAAGACTAGTGGAAAAGAGAAATAAAGCTCATCTATTGCGAGTGAAGTTGACCAAACCTGATTAAATGCCACCGCTTCTTGAAGATTAAAATGTTCATTGCAGACAACTAAAATAACATACAATTCGAATTGCAAAACGATAACAATGCACATGGCTGACCTTACAAATAACGTAAACGATTACACAATAATGAAAAGACAACATTTATATCTTTTTCTATGTATACATAAGACCGCCATGAAAATCCAATCAGACTAGTTAAGATAATTCTTTATGTCAATGTGCTCTCAAAACATTGCTAACTCGTTATACCTTCAAGTGAAAACGTGCTATTTGTAGGTACCGTTATTTTGCACGTATTTACATTTGTAGGATATGGCAAAACATGATGAAATGTCATTTTTTTAATAGTCGTATTAAATCTGACTCACCAGTTGTACGCAAAATATGCATCCCACTATAGTGACTCTAGCAAAATTACATGACGAAAATTAAATAAAAACTGAAAATGTTATGATTTACATTACTTTTACATTCTTAGTGATCGGTTGTTTTAAATTTCCTTTCAACCAAATATTGACTATACTAAAAGACGAGACATACTTGAAAGTCACCGCAGATGCAAAATATACGCTCAGAGCTGGACATTTATCTCGCGAGCTTGCCAATGGTGTAGTTATTTTATAACTTCTTTTCCGAAATATCCCGAGTCGTGTTAGTGTGAAACTAGCATTATATTTCCAGCTATATTCAAAATTATGAATTCTAAAAATATTTAAAAACAAGCAAAACATTCTTGAATGTAGATTATCTGGAGTCATGATTGATTAAAGATAATCAATTTACCTTAATGACTCTGACTTGAAACGACGTGACACAAACCCAGCGCCAGTCTACACACTCATCTAACATCTTGAGTCGAGCTCATGAGTGTGTAGACACCAATAACGTCTAAAGAAACGAATGAGAAGGTCGCGAAACGTCACTTTGTTTTTAATACAGAGCTACTGAGGTAAATTGATTATCTTTAATCAATGATGACTCCAGATATTCTGCATTAGAGAAAGACTGTTATAATGTTTTTACGCCTTTGCACCGTTTAACTTTTGCAAATGGTTTTCGATCCAAACATCTAGCTTGTCATGAAAAATCGTTGAGATTATATCACTATGTATGATTGCTACAAACCTTTCCAAAACTGGTTGTTTACAGAATGGTACTTTTAGGATAGCGGCAAATTCGGCCAAACCACATCAACTTGGTATGTATATAGTAACAATCGCAAATGTTGTCAATGTTGTTAAATATATATTTCGCCTAACTTCAAGACATTCTAATCGAAAGTACGAAATATATACTATGTCCTGCGTAGAAACATTGAAACTAGATAATAATTGATCTAAAGAAATACACATTACTTTAATTGATTTTTAATTCTCATTCGTTTCCTTAGACGTTATTGGTGTCTACACACTCATGAGCTCGACTCACGATGGAAAAAAGATATTTGACATATGAAGATGTTCTATATTTTCCATAACTATACGTAGACCAAATTGTGGAAAAAGGCTTGGACCGTAGATTGTGGAGTCACATCAATTTCGTCTCTATCTCAAGAATGATGAAATCAATGTTATCCAAGAGCTATGATTACTGTAATTAAAATGACATAAAATCAATATGTGTTGTAGATTGCGTTTGATATAGATAATAAAAGCAAAGTGTGACAATCAGTGCTGGATATTTCACAGCGTTTTCATAACATAATATCTATGATAATTATTTCAAGAAGCATGTTTATTTGGTACAAATTCTCGAGCTAAGTTGCTCTGTTATCTCAATTTTTTCCCTGTATAAATTTCGACTCCATGTGCTTTCTTAGCACGATAATGTCAAGGTGAAAAAATTCAAACAGCTTTTTCAGAATTGAAGGAAGTTTAGATAAAATCTTTCATTTTGAACTTGAGTTTTACATTCTTTTCTTCAGGAGGGGTGGGGGGTCTTTTCAATATTAATCATGCATCGAAAACCTTATGGTGAAATCGGATTATTTTCTTCTTCTTTTTGTTCTTCTGATGAGTTGATTCTTAAAGGAAGTCTGGTAACAGTATAGGCTGTTGTTCGTACCAGGTGTTTAAAACTGTTGAATTGATAGTTTGATTTGGAAGGAATTGCGCGTTCTTTTTCTGTCACTTTAAATATTTTTGATGATAAAATTACAGAAAGAGGGAGCGTAGCGACCAAAACGACGAATTTAGAGAGCGTATCGATATATATTCTAGTGTTTAAAAAGTAGTTTTGAGTCTAGACATTCTATATTATATCTTAAATAAGTTTGTCTAATTTTCTCGAATTGTTTGACGCTTCTCAAACATTTTTCTAAAACCCAGCTCTGAAAATTATTAGAAATATCGATACGAAAGCGAGACTAACGCAAAACAAAGATACAAGTTCTAAATAACCAATAAAAAAGCTCAAGAAGGACATAGGCATGCATTATTATATAAATTGATGTTTCTTTTATGCAAAAGAAAGATCATCATACTTGACGTAATGCTGATGACAATCCTAGAAACTAGACACCATAATGACCTTTGGATAAACCATATGATAAGAGGAGGTCTTTGTTCATGTTGTTTATGAAATATAAAATCAGGAATGAGTTGTTTATTTTGAACCATTCTTACAACAGATATCTAGAATGGGCATTGTTTTTTATATTAATTAGGGTCATAGACACGAAATGAATCCTCACTCATGAAATTCAGTTATTCAAACTCGTAAATGGATGAAACGCTGGTATTGATCATGCTCTGTTAAGCAAAATGTAATCAGATAAATTATGTTAGGTTCCTAAGTGTGCATTCTATCAACTGATTGGTCTCACCACAAAATAAAAAATCAAATTGATTCCTACTGTTTTTTTGAGTACTCACATGGGTCAGGACGGGAAGTTCTTACTCATGTACTGTACCTTATATTTGGCACTAATCCCTCTCTATTCTAATTATTTTAGTCCATGACCGTTTATCAACTCTAGTGATTAGTCGGTGCCAGTTTTTTCTTCTTTTGATTATTGCACAAATTTGTGTCTAGGCCCCCTCAGGATCATTAAAGTTAAGTGCGGTTTAGTTATAGTTTGTGAAGAGAAACTTCTCATTTCCCTAGTAATAACTAGGTAGTCGACTGGTTATAACAAAACTATAAAGTATGAAGGGCATGTATTTTTTAGTATTATCAACAACAGACCAGTCTCCTTCTTGTGCAGTATGTCTTACATCAACTCTTTGACGTTCTTCAGAACACAGTTCGATAAAGAACCAGTCTCCCTGCTATCGTAGATGCAACTCAAAATACCACCAGATTGTGTACATCAGCTTTCTAACTTCCATTAGCCTTTTCCTTCATGCAATTATCAAGACATTGGAGTGTTGGGCCATCTGCAGCTTTTTGACCTTTCACCGTTACTTCTAATGGTCACTCTGTGTTTATGATTGATATAATGAAAAAAATGGAACTAGCAACGTGTTTGTTCCTACTGCTTTTAGAACAGTAATGTAAGCAAAGTTTCCGTTTTCCGTCGTTTAATTCGCGGTACTTACACACGTTGGGATTTTGAAAGCATTATGGGTATATTATACAATCAAGTATTCGCATATATATAACTAGAAACATAAGTAATCAGATAGAGATATAATTTTGTCATAATATGTATCAAAAATTAAATAACTGATTTGTTTACTTTAACGATACAGGAAATGCTTGTGTGGTGTGCCAAAAGTGTTAGTGAACACACCCCGGCAATGCAACAACACGTCAAACGCTTTTCGCATCAGAAGAACTCGTGATACAGTGATGAAGACCATATAGTTTATCTCTATCATTATTTGGTAATTACTTTTAATTCCATAACTCTGTCAAATGTAAACAGATATTGCTGAAATTAGGGGTCTTCATCGGGTTGAATTATAACATCGTACACAATTTTAAGACAATGAGTGGTATATTGCTTGAGTAACAAGGCCACATACACACAGACAGACAGAAAAACGCGTATTGTCACAATACCCTCCATAAGTAGTATTTATAATCGGTGTCGGGTTAATAACACTGTAAAACATATAAAAAGCTTAAAAGAAAACCTTCGTAAAACATCTTCATTCGAAGATAAAGTAAATTGCTTAAGTGCGATTTTCAAGGTTCTTTTATTGTGTCTTATTGCAACACGTTACAAATAATTTCTGAGAATAAAGCTTCACATTTGACATGTTGACCTTGTCATTTCTGCAAGCACTTGTGATACTAAGCTAAAATACGCATACCTGAGATAAGCTTCAAGTAGTTAAGTATAACAATATTGTAATAGACATTTGCTCAACATGTTCAACACATCTCAAGTCGACTTCAAGATTACTTATTCCATCTTTGATAACGTTCTGTTAATTACTTTGATGTTCTTAGATTACTCAGTTCATCTGAGTTCAAATCATTTGCTGTATTAATGTGTTTACTTTCAAACGCTTGAGCATAATTTACTGAAAGTTGTAACTTAAATTCATTTACAATAGTCTTGTAATACTTCATAATTATGTAAGCGATTTCTGTTTTTGTAGATTGGCTGATACGTTATTACCATTAAAGAAACTAATAACTACGTCAGTGAACAATGATTTAATTCATCAATGAAATCCCATGTCAACATCTTTAACTATAATCAAAATATTCATCAATTAAATTTAATTATGATACATACATTATCCTTACTATAGTTCTTGTACACGTCACAATTCACCAGAGGGAATAATGGTCTATACGAAGTCAGTTGTTAAGTTATCGAAATCTCATCAATTTATTTAATAATTTCATCATAAACATTATAAGTCTCAAGTCAAGTAACAAAATCAATCTGTGAAATCGTTAACGCAATTAAGTCAACTATTAGTTTCTTGTTATTCATAAAAGGATCTTCGGCCTGTTTGTCCATGTTTTATAATACATTATACATCTTTATAAATACCTGATCAGCATTGATTGAGCAATGTACTGATGTGTAAAAAAAACATTCACAACTATGTATCAAGCCCAACACAAACCTGGAATAACAATGATGTATTCATCAATTCCTATGTTCTCAATGAAATGCAATTCTTACTGGATAACATTCAGCGTTCTATAATGAAACATTAATGCAAACGCATAAAACTCTACGTCATCTTGCCTTTGTTGACTCCAGATAGTCTAAACACTTGGGAATACATATTGCTGCTTAGGCAGTTTTTGTTTCTGTGCTTTTATCGAACCATTATAAAATGAGGCTGGCTCAGCAGTTCATTTTGACATGTATTTTTGGTTCGTTTAAGTAATCAAATCTATTATGAGACAAATATGATGACGAGGTTTTTTGACATTAAGTTTACGTCTAAGAATTTAAAATTTACCTAGTGCATTTGGGTTCATTTTCAAAACGTAGCATTTTCATCAGAGACGTCTAAAATATGATATATATGGCATACGACGTCAGACCTTTTGGGTTTATAACACAACACATTTTTGCCCCTGCATAAAAAATGTCATTTTTGACCCTGCATAAAAATGTCATTTTTCTAATTATTTGAAATTATTGCTTTTCATTCAGTGTTTATATGTAGGCTGGTGAATTTGGGTTCGAATCCGTCGATAATCTTCTGTTTCTTTCCCCCCTCTTTTTTCTTTAGAAAGACATTTTACAAAAATTTACTCATGTAACCCTGGTGCAAATACAGTACCCAAATATAGGCAGCGACATAATGTCTTTTATGATTTCAAAGATGAACCGCTAAATCGACTGATCCCTTATGGCCCGTCTGGTTTATATCATATTGTGAAATGCCGAATTGTAATGACCAATTTATTCAGAGATTATAGTTGTTGCCTCCTACGAAGATCATTCTTTATAGCTCTTTAAAACCCTTCATAATGCCAGACACATTACATTTTTATAGAGTGTCTTCTTTATACTTAAAGCTGATTTCCAAACATCCATTCGGAAACGACAGCTTACGAATACATCTCAAATATATGGCTTACTGCTTAAAGATGTAGACAATCTTTACGTCTCATATTGTTTTGTTATCCTTTGTTATATCTGGTTTGGGATTTTTTAAAAGGTCTGTCGATTTAGACAACCTTTAGGCCAATAAATAGGGTTTGACTACGGGTGATTATATGAAATAGTCGAAAAACAGGAGTCTTTAGAATCACC
>JAUUEB010487966.1:0-10815 GCA_032362205.1 Clione limacina | reverse complement strand
ATACACATATTATGACATACATACAGACACATACAAACGTAATGACATACATGCATACATACACAGCTAAAGGTGACATACACACTCATACACATATTATGACATACATACAGACACATACAAACGTAATGACATACATGCATACATACACAGCTAAAGGTGACCTACATACTCATACACACATTATGACATACATACATACTCATACAAACGTAATGACATACATTCATACATACACAGCTAAAGGTGACATACATACTCATACACATTATGACATACATACAGACACATACACAGACACATACAAAGGTAATAATGAACAAGCTATGTTGGCAACATCTTGCCCAAGTTATCCTCAACTGAAATACCAGTTTGTCTGTCTCTTGTCACATCATGTTCACTGGCGTCTGGTGAGATGTACAAGAAAAACAATCATTACAAAAGTCAAAGAGATTGAAGAACTAAATCCTCTAAATAAGATAAATTAATAATCAGGGTCCTTCATGATTATAACATTTATTTCTAATTATGCAGATAAATAAAACTGTAATAGAATGTTGATTTGGTCAGATCATAACGCCTCCATTAAGCCATGTTACATCATATGAGCAACATGACGCTTCGACATGTTAATATTCTGAACACAAAGCAAAACCAAGACTGAATTACTAATTATAACTCTTTGAACCCCAAGGCCATAAAAATGATATTTTTATCACTTAAATTCACATTTGTACTATGACCCTTTGTTGAATATAAATCATGATCTTTAGCTAACCCTTGCTTGGTCCATGTCAGTCCTTAGCTACCTTAGATGCAGTGCTCAATGATCTAATGATAATAATAATAATAATATATTTATATATCATTTATAGAACACATTTCTAGGCCTTACAGGCTTACTGCTACATGAGCTTCACACGATATTATTATTGTTGACAGGCCCAACAAAGACAAACAGGCACACTTTCACAGAGTACAAAAGGGATCAGATGGTTAGACAATTTAACATAGTAATATTACAAAACATAAAAGATTCAGATTGAAGATGTTTTGTTCGCCTTGCGCAAGGAGAAAACAAAATGTTTAACATAACTTGTTATAAAAGTGTAAGAAAAGGTTCAAAATTAGAATACTAAATGAACCTACATGTCTAGGTGTAGTCGTCCAACTATTTCCCTGACTGTAGCAATAAGTTGTTCATTATCCTGTGGTGACTCTAGTATCATACTGTGGAGTTTTGTCATGTAAGTATCTATTGTCTCCAGGTTGGGAAGGAGTCTGCTACCTGATAGGGGGAATACAAACACATGACAATTTACAGGTTTTCAAATTTACTTCATACAGTCAAACTCGCTTAAACAAATTTTTTGGAAAGCATGATTAACACCATTGTTTTGAGTAAATTTCCATATGCTACGGGTAAACAAGCTTCAAGTGTATGATGTATGTAATATCCTGATCTATGCTGTACTTTATTCTTTAAGACAATTGTCACACTCATACTGGTATAAAAACACATTTAGGCTAGTCTCTTAGTAAAGTAGAATGTCTGTGCTTTTTTGCAAAAATTACTCTTTCGATGCACCTTTTAATAGTAATTACCCTTAAAATAATCCGGAATAAAGCATTCGATCGATTTTTTTTTTCATAATTCATTCAACATTAACAGGTGTTTTTCTGTCCATTTAAGCGTGTTTCTTTTACATAGAGAGAGGGAAAAAACGGGCGTCAAGTTTTTGTTCCGTTTAAGCAAAAAAAACAAGTTTGACTGTATTTTTAACAACTATATTTAAATGATGAAGATAACTAATTCATTTTCTAAACCTGTTTACTCCTAAGGTCCTTCCGGTATTAGTATCAGACATTTCAAACCGAGTAATGTTAATGAACTTATTATGAACACCAAAACTAAATTGCAATAATAAACAAACAATAAGAGATAATCTGGTTTATCCTTTATTGCTTAGTAAAATACCTTAATTTTGTATGGCAACATGCAACTAAATTAAATTAAAAAAAAGCTAAACTTGATCTTTGATGTCAAAGTTTAAAGTTATTATATTTTTCTTTTCATACATGCATCACAGTCGGTATGTTTACCAATATGGGATATTGTTGCATAACAAGCATTTAAAACCAATGTTGGTTTAGTTCCAAATTAGCCATCAAAAGAGTTTATAGTCTCATAAAAATGAAACTGATTTGTTTACTTTTGTATTGTTATCATAATCTTTTTGTTTTGGATGCTTTTAGTAAACAATGAATAGACTTTGTTAATATTATCAAAATTACTTCAGATTTTCGATTTGAGATAACAAATGTATAAAGTTTTTTCCTTTTAATAGTGTGCTATCTGAGTGTGTCTGGCCAAGGGGATAAGATATTAAAACACCCTGTAGTATCAGAGATGAGAACTCATGCCAAAAAAGAAATCCTGAAATTTTCACTTTTTAAAGGGAAATAACATTTTTTTATATTTCTATGACATTTTAATGGTTATTTCCCTTAAAATAATCCGGAAATCGTGATTAATCAGGAACATTCTCATACTATGCACTCACCAGGTAATGGCAATGAAGCAAAAGCAGAAGTGAGTCTTGTCCTTAATGTTTCAAGATGTGATGACAAGGCCTGATTGTTGTCTCTGTGTTGAGCTGCTTCAACCTCCAACCTGAAACAGATAAACACAATATAATTACATTACTGGCTTAAAGGGTTTGGTTGTTGGATAAAACAGAGAGGTTCCCCCAAAGGTAAAAGTCAATTCTACTGTCTTGGGGGTGTGCTATTTAATCCAGACATGAGATATTCAAAATTTACCATGGCTATGACGCAGTGAAAATAAAATAAACTGTGACTGTAATGCAAGGAACAATTATGTGTTTCGGTGAACAATATTGCTGTTTCTTTTTTCAGAGCACTGTGTTGGTATTCTGATGTGAACGTTGCTATATTATACTTGGACTGCAATGAATATATTTGTAATTTTGTTCATTAAGAGCTGTCATTGAGGAAAAACACCTGTTAATGTTTAAACAGAACAAAATATTGCCAAATTATTGATTTAATGCAATAATATGGGGCATCGAAAGATTAATTCTCGCAAAAAAGCACTGACATTTTGCTTAAAGACTAGCCCAAATGTATTTCACTTGTATTTTGAGATGGGCATTAGTGTGACTGTTGTCCACCTTATAAAATAAGGTAGGGCATGGATCGGGGCATAAAATAGGGCATACATTGGAAGCTTGATGACCCGTTGCATATGGAATTTTACTGAAAAACAATGGTTTTGTTAAAACGGGACAAAAACGGGTTTCCCAAAAATTCTGTTTAAGTGAGTTTGACTGTACTCATCCCTCAATTATATTGCTAACATTGCTGTGCACTGTGGAAAACTGTTGTTTTATATATCGTTAGTGTAATATAGATACCATACAGTTCTATTTCAATAGACTTAGAGCATGGTGACATTTAATTGAAATAAACGTTAGAATCTAAGTTTAATTGGGCTGCATGCATATTAGCACTCTTTGTGAATTATTCTCCATTCTTTTTTTTATATATTTCTTGAGCTTGCATTATTTCAAATCCATTCAACATTTTAAAGATTATATTTCTATTTGTTTTGAACATGTATGAAAAACAAACTAAATGACAATAATAATTGTTGAATAAAAAAAAATTAAAAAAAATGACTATGTGTAATTAGCAAAAAATCACACACACACACAAAATTCCAAAGTTGGTAATGTGTCAATCAAGCACTCTGTAAATCAGAAATGATAACACAAAGCACAATAAGAAGAGGAAGACTTACCTGTGTACAGCTTGTCTCATGTTGTCTGTGTGTTTACTAAGGACAGCATTTTGTTCTTCCAGCTCCATACTTTGTCGCCTCAACTGGCGAAGTTCTGACTCTCTCGCTGTAGGAAATAGTAAAAAAAAACATGTTTTCAAAAACAAATATAATATGTCAGACAAGACAGCTGCTAGATTTTAAATAACTTTGGTATGACCTAGTCAGGATTAAAACTTAAGACAACCATCATTCTTCTCCTGACTGCTTTACCATTGAGCATCTTGAGTGGCCAGAACATACCACTTTTCAAGGTGACTTAAGACTTTAAAGTATAGAAGAACCTCCTTAATACACACATATCTAAAAAAGACATACAATTTAATATTGGGTGGCCACACAGAAGCAGGCCTCATTTATTGCACATTTTCTGATAAATTATTCATATGAATTAACTCATACTTCAGATTTATTCAGCAAGGTAATTTTCTGTAATTTGACTTTAAATCATAATAGATAGTCAATTATCAAAAATATGGGGCACATGAAAAAGGTTCCGAAAATAAGACACTCCATAGCATTTGTTGAAGATAAATAGACAGAGGAGAGAAAATAATATATAGTAACAATAACAAGAACACATAGTTTTACAAAGATGTTTATCAAAACATAAAATCAGGCTAATTGAGAAGTTCTTAAAAACATGACTTTTCCTGTGAAATGTAACGGCTCCAGCTGAAAACCCTTTGGCTCCGGCTCCAATTCCCTGGACTCAGTGGACACCACAGGACAAGTAAAGAAGAAGATATTTTGTGGGATTCCAACCATGGAAACAGCCAGCAAGGAAGACCACTACCAACATTCATTGACCAACAAGGTATGTTTAAGCAAAATAATAACATCATAGTTGACCAGGTACTCACCTTTGTTATGATCTAGAAACTCTTCTGTAAAGATAGGAATATCAAATGTTCCACTTTCATCTTGGTCGTAATTACCAACACCACCTGAAGTCTGCAATTGGAATAATATGGTTTCAATAATACACACCTCAATCAGATATAGTATTTCATGAAGCACATCAGGCGCATAGCCAGAGGGAGGGACATGGGGGAAAGTTCCCCTGTCCCATTTGAGATCCAAAATGCTCTAAATTTGCTTTGCTGCTATTGCTTTGATAATTTACTCTAAAATGCTACACATTTGCATTTTTTTAAGTAATTTAAAAATTTTCCGCCGCTTCGCGCCCATTCCTTTGATAATATCCAAGGTTGCCCTCCCCCCCATTTAAAAATCCTGGCTACGCGCCTGAAGCACATATAGTCGTTTTAAATTTATTCTGCAATTTATCTTTGTACTGAGCCTACAAAGTATACATTCTAACATTTTCATCTTCATGACATGTTCAATTTTTTGCATCAACTATATTTCTTAAAAATGTATCTTTTATGCTAAGTCATAATTCTTGACCAGCTTTTTATACAATCTTCATCAATAATATCAATCATAAAATAAAACAGAAAACCAACAACAAATATCAATTAAAAAACAACAGAATCAATATATATAAGATGGCTTTATCAAACTTTGCTTCAACCACTAACAATGACATTGCCATTGTTTCTATTATTTGTCACACTCCTAATCAAAAGTTTCCACTTGTCGCAAATCACGTAAAATTATTTTTGACAACTTCTATGAAAAGAATGAATCAATATTCATGAAAAATTGAGGAGTAATGGCCTTCAATATCTTGTTCTTCTGTGTTCTGACCTTGACCTACCTGCACACTTGACAACACATCAGACGCTTGGGCATCCTCTGGAAAAGAAGGAGAAACAAATTGTAGGTAAAGGTTCTGAATTTTCTTTGTGGTCATGGCAACAATGACCAGCTTATAACTCTGCTTTTACTGTAAAATGAGTAAATTAATATAAGAATCTATGTGTTCTGACAATAATAATAATAATAATAATTTAATTCATAGGGTGCTTTCCCTCAGCAGGGCCAAGCTCAAAGCGTGTTACAGAAATGTCACTTACAATCTCTCACCGAACATCCAAAGGTAACAGCAAAACATTCACAAATATCTAGTTTAAAATGGCACAATCAAATGATTAAAATTGTCATAGTATACAGTTAAAAAGTAGATTATACAATTAATATTACTTATGCAAATTTATACATTTGAGATAAAGATATATGTAATACATTATATCTACATCCAAAATAACACATATGATTTAGAGTCAGTTGTCAGAGAGTACGATGTTAGACTGCGATTTGACGAACCAGAAGAAGTTGAAGAGACTGCGGTTATTCACCTTAATCTTTAAAGAATTAGGTCTTTTTGGAATAAAGATATTACATCTTCGGCCATTGATATGAGAATTTTCACGCATAAAGTGATGGTTGGTCTGTTTAAAAATTAGTTACATTATTAAATATTTATTTCCGACATTTATTGAACATGGTTTTAGATTTAAGTGTTGTTATCTTGCTCTAAAATCAAATGATATGTCTTTGTTTGTTTCTCGAAATGACGACTTACGAAAATAGAAACGGATGAGACTGGGGCTATTTTTTAATTTTGATGCAAGATACTTGAACCTGTATCATTTTGACGACAATATTTTGTTATATCATTAGATGAATGTTTAAATGCTGGTATTGTACGTTTAAAATAACCTTTTGCAAATGATGTCAGACTGACCGCAAGATTAAAGAAGGGTTTGTTATTTTCTCATTCTATTAAAAAAAATTAGACAGCTTACATTGAAAACAAATATGGTTTTTCACATACTACCGTGTTATTAGTTTAAATCATGTTTAGGCCTTAACAAAGTCTAATTAAGTCCATAGGAGGTTACACATTTCCAAATTTTAATGAAGTCAGTTAAATGTGTAAGTATATAACAAAAATTAAACTCCGGCTTATAAGTCTTCAAATATTTTTTCGAGATAATTCTAAATAATGTTTTACGATTTTATCACGAATCTTCTATGTTATTCGTGTCAACAAACATCTTTCAGATAGTTCAAAATCTTCATTCGCAATGAATTGGCAGTAATGGATTAAATAGTTGTAATATATAATGTCTGAGCTGTAGAAGCTCATTCTCCTGTTACCATAAAATTTTCAGCGCTCAATTTTTCCAATTGAACAAATGGATTTCATCAATAGAACTTGTAACTCTCCCTTTCACGAGATAATTATTTAATCAATCATATTCTTTAGATGTTTTATGGAAATAAGATAATTTCCATAAAAAGACGAACCTTTAGCAGTCAATTGGCATTAAATAATAGGACAAGGCTACATCGGACTTACCAATCTCCTGGAAAAAACGGGAGTTCAAACTGTTGGGTTATTTTTGGCCCGGATTTTTTTAAATTTCTGTATTTTATGTGGCAAGGGTGTAGCTTTTAAATAAAAACCACAAAAAGTTGCAGTTCGTTCCTGATACCAGGAAATTGAGCCGAGGATCATTGGATTTACATAGTAAAATACTCATTTTATAATTACTTGATTCTAACCTAAAGGCATTACATTTAATCGATACATTATGAAAACATACATTATGTAAAACATACAATATTTTGCTTAACTCACCAGCAGTGGCTTCTGTCTTTTTATGTTTTTTAAAAAGATTGATAGAAAGATTTTGCATACAAACGAGCACCGCTAAGATTCTAAGTTTTTTTTAAAGAAAAATACTTTCATGAAAATTGTGCTTTAATGTCTTTCCTTCGCTTTTAGACACAAAATAAACTTTAAGGGGACCGGAAATGCTGTCTTAAAATTGACCTCCTTAGCTGTTAAAGCAGGGCAATCGCGTGACACATTATGTCTCATCACGGATAATCGGCTCAAAGTTTCTGATGCTGTTTCGGAGATATGGGACGTAAAAGCCGACTTTAACCTCTCAAATTGATTTTTTGTGCTAAACTATGAAACGAGAATACCTAAATGATTATAGTATATAGACTTTTACTTGATAATAGGCGAGCTTGCGATTTCATCCGATATAATACCCAGATTTGGACTAATTTACTATTAAGATATGTCAACACGAAGAATTGAGTGCGATCAGTTTATCTGGGTCAGCCAATCAGACACAGCTGTGACGTCAAAAAAGCCCACGAAGGAGAAAACAACGTGTTGTGATTCGTCCTCTATAACCCTGTATTATAATATTATGCAAATGAGAAACAAGTGGTACTCATCGGGCAATAATGACCACTTGTAAATAACAAGCAGGAAGAAGGAAATTATTACATGGTTGGTTAATAATGATGGGATAAACGTTTAAAGTCTTATTTCATTTTAAGCCAACTGTATACAAATACAAAAGCAAATAATTACAAGAGCTTAAGTCAAATTAAGTCAATAAATCCAGACAAATTACGGTCATTCGTCCATTCTGACTATCTTTAAGTGTGTTCAGTTGAATCGAATTTAGATTTGCTTTCCTGTATAGTATTTGTTTTGTTAAGGACTGAAGAGACCCTAGTGGCGAAATCTGTTTGCTTCGCTTGTATTTATATATTAGGTATTTAGTGTTTTGTATCTTAAAATTTTGAATTGTATTTGTGAGGGTGTGTGTGAATTAAAGTTGAAAAGTCCGTATATTGTTGGTCAAATTCTTTACAGGGGTTTTAAAGTAAATCAAATAAATTGATCATTTTTAGACAAACCCTGGCACAAATTAAACTTATTTCGAACAAAATAGTTAAGTATAAAAGGTGTTAAAAAAAATCTAGTGACATCGGGGTGCTTTTTACGCATCTCTAGCTGCCAAGCAATAGGCATTATAATAACCAATTATAAAACCTGATGTGATATGAAATTCCTTTGTATTCAATTGAATGTATCAAACTGCACGGACATAAATTTGGGACAATATTTTCTTTTATCTAAAGAAGTGCTTTATATCACAAGTTGCAAACAAATACAAAGAAAGATAAACGTAAAACAACAGCAAAAGTCATGATTCTTTGTAAAGCCATCGATTGATCATGTTACAAATAATATCAATAAAATATGGAACAACATGTTTATATGTTTATTATTTGTGCATACGTTATGGAGCAATAACTTTATTCTGTATAACATTAATGTTGTACATCAACATTAATTCTTGCCCCTGTCATTGGGAGCATTCTTTTTACTTCTTGTGTTGTTTCAAACGAAGGATAACAAATATTGAACAAAAAAGGAAAAGGACAGAAAAGTTGATAAAACATGAAAAATAAAAGAGAAGGCCATCAAAGAGATAAAAATCAAATACCTTAATCAGAGTGTCTTTAAATTATATCCATGAAGACATATAATGTGGAGTTGCTGTGCTTTGATTTTGTTCGTGTCTTTATCAACCTTAAATGAGTATTAACAAAGCCCATATTTGAGTGTATTAAGAATATTTCAGAGGAATAGTGCAACGTCTTGATCATGTCTTTGTCATGTAAATAAGCATCATCTTAATTTTTTCATATATAATGCTGCAAAAAAATGGCACAATATGGAGGATGTGCTGTAGTTCAAACTCTTTTTGTGATATACTGTTTTGTGAAGGTTCACTACGATGCAAACAACGGACTCTATATATTTATTCACTTCTATAACACTGTATGACTTCATGCTTTCTTTAAACTATTAATCTTTTCTTATTTTGAGCAGATTTTGAAATAAACTCCTATACATAACACGTACAAGACAAACGATTTTACAAAATCACCAATCTCATGTCATAAGATAGATATCGATTACCATTATAATCCAGTGATCGCCTATACTGTATTTGTTAAGACTACAGCATAGTTCTTTAAGTTATGTATATAATCTCTTATCATTATTAGCCAAAACTCATTAGATGTTTTTTCTGTCTCTTTTCAGATTGAACCGCTTGAGAATGACAGTTTTGTCGAAATAAAAATATATTTATAGCTCATAACTCAAAATAAGTATACGATTACCATTATCTTCCTTAGATCGACTATCATGATATATGAATTGCTTTAGAAATTGCACTCTGGTGTGATGAATATGCAGTTCTATCGTTCATCGTCAGGTTCCCTTTATAGCCAATTTAATACTATAGCGTCTAGACAACGTCAACAAATAATGATTGAATAATGATTCGTATATGGCTGTTTGATGATAATATCATCAATTTATTGTGTTTTTATTCATCTCCATTATGTTTTAACCAGCATTTATGTCTCGTATATAATTATTGTTGAACTTATATTTTGTTAACGATAACATACTATTACGAATTGTTGCAATAAGATATTTTATTATCTTACGCCAGGAAATGACAACCCTCTGGTCGAAATTTTCCACGCATCAAGCTCTGGTTCCCACATTGCGAACAGATCAACTAAGACGTCACTGGGATCAACACAGGTCAAAGTGTGATGATAGCTGACCCGTTAGATGAGTTAATTACGTAGGCTATTAAAGACCATGTAAAGACTCTGTTTTTGTAACCTGTCAAGTAATACAGCCCTTAATGGTAACTGACATGTTAGCATGATTGTCTGCAAAATTCAGATTTTACTGTAATAATTAAATATACACATTCGAACAGTACAGCATTGAACATTAACATTATGTTATTCATGGTATTATATTATTTGTATATGCAAAAATGAACTTATTTACTTAAACAATTTACATGTGTTATTTTTAGTTTATAAAATAATTTACCACCTTTTTTGTTTTAATTATTTGTTTTGTAGTACGTATGGTATTGTTAATGTTTTAGATTAGATTAGATACAATGATTTTCTGAGAAAAAGAGATATTGTCAAACTCGGCGCTATTCTTAGTGACACAACTCACCCATTGAGACAAGAGTTCACCGATAGGCGGCTCAATAATGGACGTTATTGTGTGCCTAAAATAGCAAGAGAGAGGTACACGCGTTCTTTTGTACCTATCAGAGGCGAGGCGTCCATGTCTACATATTATGCACTGCGTCCCTTGTCTTTTTTGAAAATATGTGTTA
>JAUUEB010487955.1:0-10816 GCA_032362205.1 Clione limacina | reverse complement strand
TGCTGATTGAAACATTCGAATATAAATAAATATTCGTGATTCAAAATAAAATTGTTGGCTCCATACGCTTCACATCATTTTATTGTTTTTCTGTTGTGTACAAATATCTCAATTTATCTACCAAATGTGATTATAAAAATGCAGACATTGATAGAATATCGGTTTAATTCAACTCTTACTTTAAAAAAAATGAAGTTATACGTAAGTATGACTAGAAATAAATACTTTTTCTTTTATAAAAATGCATCTTGGTCTATGATAACAGTTTAATTCCGGAATTTTAGTTCTTTTATATGCTGTATAATAGACATAAATAAATCATATTAATAAATCCAAGGCCATGCAAACGTCGGAATTAATCTGTCTGGTCTAGAGCTCACCAAATAAACAGATTCTTCTCCAATACTACGAGTTGAGTTATCGTATGGCGACTGTCAAAATGGAACCACGATTGTCTACGTAATCTGGGCAAAAACTGTTCAAATTACTAGTTTGTTTGACATATTCTTCGATAACTATTTCTTTTATGATATATCTTGATCATACATCAAGTTATATTGGTTTTGGTAGGACGTGGTATAATAAAACATGTAACTACGTCTGATATACATACATCTGCATTACTTTGCTTAATTCAACTTGATATAAAAATACATTTTTTAAGCTGCGGTTCTGACTTTAGGAACTCAAAAGCAAATGTCAGCTTAGGAAAAATGCTCTCCATGTTCTATCAGATATTATACCGGCATGAACATATGCCGTTTAATTTACGTGAAAGTGTAACCGCAATCATCGTTTAATTATTATGGGAGTCATGCAGGAAAATAAATCTTTCCTAAACCTCTACCTTAACCTCATAACACAGAAGAAACAGGTATTACATAATCCCCTGATAAATCAAAATGATGTTATTTTGACGTTTTTAGTAGTTTAGTGTTTCATCCCACTTCCATACTACTATTTCCCATTGTTATGTTTTTATTATTACTCAGCATTTTTCAGTTAAAAATCGTAAATTCATTAGGATACTGAATAAAATCAAAACGTGAATTATATAACAGGCCACTCATTAGTTGGTGAAATGTTTCAGTTACTTGTCGTCTCTCTTCTCGAGTTTTGCGTGAACGTGTTTATAAGAATGCTTATCTATGATTAACTTTGACTCCAACGTATGCATGACAAATCCGGATCTATTGCTGTTATAAGTTTTTCTTATACATGATTTGTTTTTTGTGTGTACAACACACTGAAATATCGCCTGTCAATTATTTCAAAGAGCATGAAGCATCATTGCCTGGGTGTTTTGCTCAAGCTTGTCCAAAACATGTTTGATAACGAATCTAAACGCTGGCTTATTTTGGATAGTGGAATTGATATCAGGGCATGAAAAAACAGACATTGCAGAGTCTCAGCTTCGGATAATTCCCAGACGTCTTTGCAAGTCAAGAGAACTGGACTGAACTGGACTTAGTTGATCGATGAGGTCACTGTGTAATCTATTCCCAACTGGGTACTGTGATTCACGGTCAGGTTAACTGAGTGTAGAATAGCCTGCACTGTTTCCGAAAAGATCGATTTCTAAGGATACGAAAAGTCAGAATTAAACAATAAGCTTAAAATGTGATGAATTTAAAAGATCTTAGATCTTTAATGTGTCGTATTGTCTGTAACGTTTAGCGACGCGTATACAATTGTGTCGTGAATTCTATCAAATAATTAGTTTGTTTTCATTTGAAACAAATTTACGATTTAGCATTTCAAGTTTCAGAATAGAATAAGGCATACAACTGAATTTAATAGGAATTCTTTTTTAGGGCAAACATCCTTTCTTTGCAAAACCTTTATGTTTTAATTATTTGAAATTTCATGAGCATTGTACCAACGTTGAAAATCTTGTTCTGTGTTTAAGATTATGAGAATGTCAATAGATGATCAAATAAGCTTTAAGTTAAATAAAAAAGAGAGCGGCAAACACATTGAAAGAAAAAAATGAGGGTAATTCATTTTTTTTCGCTCTAACTTAGAAATGCTTTATTTTTCTATAGACTTTCGACTGATTTTGTCAGATATCTTTTTGGCAATTGACAATATATTATACTTAAGAACCAACATTGAATTACTCAATAAACTAAGTGTGATGTTTGTGTTGTTTTGTCATCGTCAAAAGTTAGACTATCATCATCGTTGTTCAATCCAGGGCTGTACTTCTGAATGATCTTCCTCACTTTCGACAAGTTGGGAAAACTTAAAAAGCTTTTTAATCTAGAAAACTGTATTCACTTCTCTTTCTGAAATATTCACAAGCTAACTTTTTAATTTTTCTAGGTTATCAGAGGGGGGGGGGGGGGTTGAGTAACGCATGTCTGGTGTAATTCCAGTCTAGGTAATTGCAATGTCTTAAGTTCGCCTTATCTTCTTTTGTTTTCCTTGTTAATAACGTACATTTTAATTATGTAGCATATTAAAATCAAGATTTTGTTTTCTTTGTTTCGTAAACGATTATCTTTTTTATTTGCTGCATTTACAATTATCTACATAATATAATTCAAAATCTCTTTATTTATTTATTTGTGGCAGGCTGGCTGGCTTTGTAACCAATGAGATTACAGTCACAGTTCTGACCCAATTGATTTGAAACTTTGTTGAAATGTTGGTAGATAGTATCAAATGTGTGATTACGCTTTTGGTAACAATCGGTTGACTGTAAGAAAAGTTATTAACTGTTTAGTTTTTGCTTCGTATTTTACAGACAAAATATAGAACAAAGATGGCATGAAACTAAATATTGAAATATTTGCATCCTCTTCTTGCCGCACATAATAGACGCGACTAAGCGTAATGAACACACATATCTATTTCCGTATTAAGAAGAAATGTAAACAAAAGATGACATCAAAAGTGAATTATAATACGGAGTGTTTCAAAATATGATTTTAAAAAGGGGGTGATGGTATATTTGCGGAAAGTGGGGTCGAGAGAGAGAGGGGGTCTACAGAGTGGTTAAAAGGTCAGCCAAATTCGTGTTTCTTTCTTTTTGTATCCTTCCCGCGTAAGACTCGGTACTAAGCCACAACACATTTTGTAGGCTGCTATTACCGACGTAATGGCATAACTGATTTGAGATTGTATGAACCTGGGCAACGCCGGGTAAATCCGCTAGTATGATTATAAAGGCGATTGGTTATTTCATGCCTAGCGCTACAATTTATTCCACCCACCAGACTCTGTTTGTCGATGGGTTGATTCATTTAATCGAATGGGATATCTTGAAATATTGCCAAAATACTAACCAGTACACAGGAAGTGTGACCACTATTTTCTGAACAATTGATCATAATGACGAACAGGGAACATAAATTCAACAACAAATCAGATCTCTTGGCAGTCTATGGACATCGGGTTTAATTGGAACTCTGTCGTGTAAAGAAATCAAATTGGAAACGCTGACAACCAGGACTAGTACGGAAGACATACTTTGACCTTACGAAAAAATCACGAGATTGTATACGACCATATAAACTGAGTATTGGGTAATAATACCGATGATGTAATGTGCAAAAAGCACGGAAACCTAAGTTGGGATTGCATAAGTAAACGTATTAATGTTATTAGTCTCGCTTTTACTCCGGTATACTACGATATAGTCTCTAATGCGTGCCAGACATCAATAGACGCCAAGTGTTTAGTTCTGTAACTTACGTTAATCATTTGTAAAAAAAATTGTGCGTGGTTTCTTCTCCAGCTTATCTATTCTTCGGCTGTTAAATTTTTTTCACGTTAACGTGATATAATCATGATTACTGTACACGTTTTTTTCTCAAGCTTTTGCATTACATTGTCTCCATTGTAACCATTTTTACCGCTGAAAAGGCCACTGGAAAGATTAACCTATATCCATATATATAAATATCTTCACTCAATAACATAATACATGAAATTGTAACTATTTGAAATTCTATTCTCGTTTTTCTCTTTATTCCTTTGTTCAGTATTTCAGATCGCCCGTTTTACAGGAGTTCATTTTAATAACATTTAGGCATTGAAAGCTAAGCTTTTTAATTGTTTTGGAATATTGACTCGAAGTTCCCTTTTACAGAAGGCGAAGAACTTGCTACAGGATTGTCATTTTTTAATAACATTTTAGCATTGAAAAGCTTTGGGAAAATTGGTCTTTCAGTATTTTTTTCTTCTTTTAACTTTTCAAACTGTGGAGGTTGTGAGTTGTGATGCATCATAACTAACAATGCGATACGCCTGAGCTTGCAGGTTAGTATTTTTTATAACATTTATGTAATGAAATGAGGGAATTGGCCTTTGGATGCTTTATCTTTTTCTACTGAGAGAAAGTCGGGTAATACCAAACGCTACAAAGTCGCTAGTTATATAATAAGAAGAGAGCACTTAACTTAACTCAATAACAGTGTCAACCTTACAACCATATTTTATTTCTTAGTAGGTCACCAGGAAAACACTTTCTATATTTTAGACATTACTGGCACCATACATTTTCTTGATTAAAAAAAGTAAATGTCCTTTCATTTGTTTCATGTTTCAAAAGCTAGTTTTTTTTAATATTTTTCCATTTTACCGATTCTTATGTAACAGTGTTTGGTTGTTATCTTGAAGCAACCCACTAGCTAAAATGTCATGCGTGGAACTGAATACCATGATCCACATCAGCGAGCAAAATCGAAACAAATAGGCATAGGAGGGATATAAATCCCGCACATGACATATTAGAAAACATTTAGCAGTTGCCCCTGCTGGTGAAATAGTGTGTGATTATTGCCATGTGTATCGTCAGTCAGTAATTCTAGTCTTCTTTAAAATGGTTGCGTCTATAATATGTTATGCATTGTGCCGCCATGTTTGTTTTTATAGTGACTTATTATTGTACACTTTATTTTTAATGACTGCCATTTTGAATGATGCATCATGGGTTGTCAGCAGTGTTTGCTGTGTCACAATGTCCACATGGGCCAACCATTTGTCTAGAGCCCCATACGAGTAGATCCTGCTTCTCGTTGGCCCAAATCCTTGAAGCAATGGATTTTCATTGGGAACCTGATTTCAAATAAATAGGTTGGCCAAGCTTCAAAATGTCACTGTTTGATAGTATCTCAAAACATGCTGCAGCATCTTAAGTATTAAATGACGCCTGTTATGGGTTGTTTTTTAAAACGATTCTCTTTAGGACAACGGAGATTTAAAGGTATCAATTTAAACGGATGAATGTATGTGATGAAAGAAATTAAAACTAATATCAACCATAACTCTATGAGTTTTTTAATACATAATCACATTGGGTGAAACATATATATTTTTCCCAAACTTTCCAATGTGAATAAGATCCACAAACGAACACTTTATGAAGGGGGGTTCAAATAAACGTATACACTTTAGTATCATTAGTTAAAACCGTTAACAACAAGAAATAATGCATTTGTCTTGGAGTGTGATCTGTCGCTTTCAACTCTCAACCCTAATAACAGACTAGTTGTGTTGTTTTGAAGACGATAAAAAGTATGATTTAGACTTATTAGAGTCGGAAAGAGGGCACGAATCCTATCTTTAAGTTCAGCCCCTTGCCTGTGATCTGAAGATAATTATTCTTTCAACAGTATTGATTATAGAGTAGCCGTTGTGATCATTGTAAAGGAATCCACTTGTGTTACAAGTCTGCTCTCTTTTGGTCATGCTAACTATCAAAAGGTTGAGTATTGAAATTATTCGCCCACAAAGATAGAGCGCGAGCCACGATCTTAAGGTGAAAAAATCTTAACTTGTGTGAAATCAAGTGGCAAAAAATTTGAAAAGTTATATATGGTGCAAACTTTGTTATCTCAAAAGGGTCGTGGGTTATTCACTCATGCTCCTGGCTACGCGCCTGTACCGAGGAACACAGTGGCTTATCCAGACTATATGACTACAACATGTTATCGGTTTTACTAGACTATGACGCGTTTACATATGGTGTTTTTCTGTTTTTTCAGTAGACACATTGATGTCCATACTAATCACTGACAAAGGTTAGGTGTATATCTTTTGCTCCTGACTAAAAAGACAAAAGCTTATTAGAAACTACACAATTTATGTTATCCCTTCAAATCAGACCAGACAAATTATAATTAGCATACTAAAGATGGTCCTAGACTGTTTAAGTCATGACATTATCTACACTTTTACACAAACATATGTTTAATGTGTTCAACAAATCATCAGAATAAATCAATTAACACTTTCATTCTCAGGTTCAAGTTATCAAACTTAATTTCTTCACCACTTATCTTCACTTCGGACGTGACAGCAATAATAACGATTTACATTAAAAATGCAAACTTGCTTTAATATTGACACTAAAACTGTTTTTCTTCTGTTAGAAAATAGCTCGATGCAGACAATACATTATGAAAAATAAAAAAGGCTCATATTATTTTTTTACAATGAACAAGGTTACACCAAAAGTGTTAGTGCACGTCAGAGTTAATCTACACACAAATTCTGTCAGCCACAAACAAACAAAAACACAGAAGTTCAATATTATTGTGTATAATTTATTCCCCATTATCGTTTTTGGTGTCATGGATAGTTGGTTTGCTTATTAAGCAAGTTATCCCGGTAAAAATCATTTTTAGACCAGTTTCATTGCTTCTAATAAGTTTTAGAAAGGGATTTTCTACTAAGTCCAGTTAAGCTCTTATTCTCTGAAAAACCTTAAGCCCACATTATCTGTCGAACGATGTGATCTGTGTCCGAGGATAGGGGTCACGTGGTGGCAAGGGAATACTTGCACGAAATAAACCCTAGTAGATAAGGAAAAAGCGAACTTGAAGTAAGAGTTGTATTAAAAGTGGCAGAAAATCTTGATTTAAAATATCTAATATTAATATCACGTCCTAAAATAAAATGTTGAAAACATATAAATGGCAGGCCTGATTTATACAAGGTTTCGTATGTCTTATTATCTACATGAGGAGATCGAAATTTCGTACAGTTTTTTTAAGACATAATCCTATTGGTGATTAGATTGGTGAAGTTTTCCCCTTTGGTATTAAGTTCAATCAAACATCACGCCTGGAATAATGAAGATGGCTTCTGACTCAATCAAGTGGAGTTAGTTCATGTTGGTGGCGTCAGTGCCTAGGTCACGGAAACGTTTATTGCAATGATGAAACTAGTCGCTAGTAATCCCTTCATTCCGTAGCGGTAATTTATTGCTTCTTTTATACTATTGATGAAAAGTGAAGGAGTAATGTTAAAATATAAATTTATTGTGTGAGTGTTTTAGCCTATATAAAAAATGTTTCCACAGCTTGAGCCTAAAAACAGACTAATAAAGAAACTCTCAATTTTGAAGATGAGAAAAGCTTGTTTTTCGAATTAATTTCAGCCACATGAACGAAACAGTATTGTCTAACTAGCGGTTTTACCGAATATGAATACACCTTCAAGGATAATAACTTGCCCTCAAGTCACCAATTTTTATAAATCATAAAAAGGGGTGTTCGTGATATATATTTTTGATACTTTTGGTAGAGTTTTATTTCATAAAGGTGGTTTTTCAGAATCTGTCTATGAATTATTTCAAACCTTGTGTTTCATTTGATAAAATTGCTTTGTTTTATAGATAGGTGCGCAGTGCGCACGGAGATGAACATTTTATAATCCTTTAGAATCACTTCAAATCACTAGAGAAAAAATAAAATCAAACTAGCTAAAGCTTATCCGATAGTACATGTTATTTACTTTAGTCAGAAACAATCATATTATGTTGGTTACCGTTTTGTCCTATAACACACACTCCAAGTATTTTCTGAAATCTTTATTTGGCTCAGATGTCTAGTAATACAAAAAATTTTCAATCCAAAAGGGCAATCTTGACCATATTAGATATTGTTATTTTGTTTGTTATTCCGTCTGGCAAATTGTGTAAACAACAAGGAGCCGATTAGCATACATTTGATTATGTCTGTTCTCTTTGGAAAAAATATTTAAAGCTGATAGTAGAATGATAAGTTAAAGATTTTTTGAAAGGCGCTTTTGAGTTTTTTAGGAACTAGGTTTACACATAATTGTGCACTATATCAGTATTTTTAATGCAAATAATTTGAAATAATTTTTAGTGATTATCCAAAACGACTTCAAAGCCACAAACTCAAACTTTATCAACATGATTGTAGACATATTTTATTATTTTTTGAAGATTGGCATTCTACTGTTATTTAAGTTAAAAATTTCACAACATCAAAGCTGATTAGTTTAAGGCATGTCCGAGCTACTTTTATGCATATAAACATTATCTTTCCGTATTTTCAGTCTGAATTGTTTTTCAAAACTCAAGCAAATTTGTAATAAATGCATATTGGATTATCTGCAATATCCCTTTTAGAGGATGATGTTTAGTTTACTTTTAAATATCTGCGATTTTAATAATCGTATAACTCCTTAATGTAAATGCAGTCTAATATCTGTTGCATTTTAAAATAAACTATTACAGCATACTTTGAAAGAATATGACAATTCCAACCTCTTACATTCCAAGTATTCCCAGAGAATCATAAAGGAATTTGTTGATTCTCAGGCAAACTAACATTCTGGAATGAACAATCTGTATAATGTTCGCTCTATTTACTAATCACTTGAGTTAGAAGACTTGAGTTCAATTACTTCACGCGCCCCTCGAGGATACGCAATAAGGTTAGAAATAATTCACATAATTTTTTCTATAATGTTGGCAGTCAGAAAACGATAATGTTCTCAAAAAACGTTAATATATTTATTTTTAAGAATTCAAAATGAAGACGAAGATGCGTGATAGAACTTATAAGCGGACTTTCCAAATTATCTGTTTCCAGCAAGTGTTCAGTCTATCTTAGACAAGTTTGGCAAACGGGTTTCCAAGGCAACTAAGAATGGTAAATCTCTGTAGTTATTCATATACCATAAAAAATAGATAGATTTTTCCAAAACTGTACCCGCTTTTCACAACAGACCCCATTGACGGAGACTGAAGAAATAGAGCTATCTAGAAACTCGGAAGTTCCAAGATTAAGAAGCTGAATCCAAATATTAATGTTTAATAATAAAAGATATATTTTAAAAAGGGGAATATTTTTGTAAAATGTTGGATTTTGGGATAAGTTTTTGTTACATCTGATTTATATTTTAATCGACCAATATTCAATAGTTTAAGTGACCTTACGGCAAAAGCATATTTCGGGCAAATATTCAGAGATAAAAACTATGGTCTTTGTTTAAAAACCAGTGCATGCCAATGGAAAATATTGAAAAGTTCATATAATATGGTGTGTTTTAAGGACATCTTGTGGATTTATAATTTTATATCAAATAAATATTTAATTTTATAAAACGGATTGGATATCAATCAAAAGACAACATTAACCTCATTTGGCGCATAACGTTACATTCATTTAGAAGAAGTTCACAAACAGTTTCCTATTCATCTGAGGAATTATCTAATTACATAAGAGTCTGCCATCTCTTCTATATAAAAATATCTACATAATATTTCAGAATTCATATCAATTTCCCTCAATCTTTTAGATTCAAATATTGAAGATTTCCTGCATTAATTTATTACCGCCTACTTCCGTAACACGATATGTTTTGCAGTTTGACAGTTTTGGTCTTATCAACGATAATTCAAAACTTATCAGCAAATATATCAATTAAATTTAAGTGTTCTTTTAGTCAAAAACTCGGACTAAAAATAAATACATTGATTTGTGCGGTGGAAACATGTACACATCAGAAGTTGACTGTGCTCTAAGAAGGGGAAGTGACGTAGGAACGATGGAACACCATCAGGCTGGTTGCTCGATCGGAAAAAATGTGACGTCATTCGTCCGATTGTGGTGCACGACATCCTACAAAAGCGGTGATTCGCGCTTTTAGGCACCACCCTATTCATCTCTTTTGGTTTCCAAGATATGATTGTGAGGCAGACTTTAAAAACCCCACTCTTATTGAATAAACAAAGGTGGCATAAATTCAAGGAAATCATGATTTTATCCTGGTTGGAGCTGTCTGGGAGTTTTCTTAAGCAGTATATGATCACATACTATGAGTTTTGTTTAGGTGTAATTCCAGTATTTCTAATGGGTGATTCTAACGTCTAAAACGTTCTGTCAAGATTTAACAATGGCTTCTTCCTACATAAGTAGGAATAAGCCAAATGGGAAAATCTCAATTGACCTGTGAGCGTTACACTATCTAGATAATGGAAAACATAATTGTGTTGGCAACATTTCATCGAAAGCAAATTGTTCATACTCACATGCTTGATAAGCTGTACCTTTCCAAATGATTTATCAAATGATTGACATTTCAATCGTATAGCGAAATTGAAAAGTAGATTCCCTTGTTTGTTGCTGTATAAACAGAATACAGAATACATACATCATAGCATGATACATATACAACATTGTGGAAATTAATATGGAATTAGCAGGTCAGTTAGACATATTGGGTTTAAAAATCAACATGTGAGATCAAACATGGTAGCATATGGATGTAGACAGTGCAAAAATCAATTTGGCATAAAATAGAAGTAGGAGCAAATAAAAAAAATAGGAAAATTGCAAATCAAAAGGGGACGTGTCAAATTTGATAGGGTTATGAACACGGTAAGTTTATACTAATATATATAAGGAAAAATATTGTAGAGTATGTGACACGTAACGTTCGTAAAGTCATAAATAAATCTTATTACACTAGACATCGACAGAAAGGTAATCATTAGCATATTTAACAATAGGTCTCTCTCAGACATACAAATGTACACGCAGCAGTCATT